>JARYHS010006618.1:0-18000 GCA_031002005.1 Vandiemenella viatica
TTGTAACCGTTGGCGTAAACCAACGATTGAAAAGAAATAAAGCTCCTATTTTGTATGATAGTAGATTTAAATTCAAACTTAAAAGACCGTAATACAGAATTATCGGCGCAGTATTTATGTACAGTGTGTACTTTCCTCACAATTTAAAATTGCAATCTGAAAATCTTTTGCGTACAATACAAGAACAACCAGTAAAAGAAAATGGAACTATTTCTGAAGATATGGATCTAGAGGAGACAGAAGAAGAAACAGAAAATTAATACACCGACCGAAGTAGTGTTGGTAGTACTGATACTAGTGAATGTGGTACTGACATAGAGGATGAATAAAACTATGTTACCTATATAGATACATTTATGAATCATTATGTAAGACATCATATGATTCAATAAGATTTAAAACACACATGCAAAATGTAAGTTCCGTAAATGAAACGAGGGTACCAGATTTTTTTTCATGTTTTTTTTTTTCCAAACTGAAAAAAAACATTTTTTTTTTTTCAATTTGCAACACTACCCGTGGCTCGATGTTGGCGCCTTCAGCATACTGGGAATGACATTCGGGAGGACGCAGATTCAGATCCCGCTCGGCCATCCATATTTCGTTTTTACGTGGTTTCATGAAATCACTCCAGGTGAATGCCGCGATGGATCCTTCAATAATCCATAATCGAATTTATTCCCGTTCCCTGCTCCCACCCCAAATCACCTTTGGCCTCTAATTACCCCAATGTTCAAGTAAGCTCTATGGTTCTTATATAATTAACTGATTATCAGTTTTTCAGAATATGAATTTTATGTTAATATGTGACAAGGGTATTAGTAAATGAAAGATTTTTCAGATTGTATTTTACATTTACCCCACGAAAATGAAAAGAAAGATGCAATATTTATGAAAATAATGTATATCTGGAATCAATTAAAATGAATCCGTGGGGTTCTTAAATTTTGACGTAGAATATTTATCATGCCTGAAACCTGTGAACAGCTTCACTGTATAAAACTATTTCTGCTCTTTAAAATAATACATTACATTAATATGAACAACTAAACATCTTACAACAACATTTTAGAATTTATATGTACGCATGAAAAAAAACATTTAAAAAAAGCTTAATCTTCTTCTTCCTTGCACTTATACTGCTATTGCATAGTCGGTTTTTTTTCTACCCTCCATCCTTTCGCAGTTCTAATGACGTCGACGAGGCGTAAAGCTGGAAGAAATAAAATGTAACTTTCACAGTTGAATTTCTGGAAAACGATTTTATTGTATTATATTGTATTTATTCGGTTGATAAGTTTTCTGATAGAAATTGTTCTTACAATTCCGTGACTATAGTACATCTGTATCTTTTAAGGAAAAACATTTGTCATCTTTTCAAACCATACAGTGAAAGATCTTATTGGGATTAATAGAATAAGAGTTGTGTACACATCCACCAGAAATTGAAGAAAAGATCCTGCATAAGTCTGTATAATGCAGTCCAATTCGGTATCTGATACCTCCCTTAGGGAAAAAGCCCTGTCTACATATATACAAACCGGGCTAAGGTGGACACTTCCAATATTTTCGCAACTGTTGTAGATATCGAAATGGTAAACTATATTAAGTAAGGGGACAATTTTGTTCTAAAGTGATTATTCGTAATCCTCTTTAATAAAATACGTTGTCTGGATACTTCGCTCACCTTAATAGCTCGGCAACCTTCAGCGAGTCTCGATAATGCCCGAAATGTTAGTTACACTAACTGCCACCATAGCGCTGCTTGTCTAGTAGGCAAAATTCAAATGAATATCTGTATTGATTTTATTTGCGTTTATACTGTTAAAAAGAAGTCTAAATTCCTAAAATATAATTGAATTGAATTTTATTTGCAATTATATTGCCAAAAGAAAGTGTAACTGCGATGTAAGTTAAAAGGTTGTGGAAGTACATGTACAAAAATAGGAAGCATGGAGATAAAAAATATTTAATGCGAGGTACATTTTAAAAAGGTTACAATGGTACATTCTTCGAAATTTACATGTTGCTTTTTGTTAATTTACGACGACTGCAGAAATTCATCCAAGAAGAAAAGCATCCGATGCTTACGCTGTATTCTGCATAAATAGCAGTTACTGTAAATAAGAGACAACATAACCCAATAATTCTTTTTACAGTAGATGACAAACGGGAAAGTGTATTAAAACTCGAAGGAAGTTTAACCGAACCGTAGGTAATCCGAAATATATCAGTCAGATAAATAATAGTAGTAGTGCACTAACCTGCGTCGGCGCCATCAAAGGGATTCTAGGGGGCGGGGCGCGTGACCTAATTACCATAAATCATCAACTCCTGTCATCAAGCTGTCAACAAGGCCATTAATCATCGGGACCCCCCACGTCGCGCAGGTGTTCGCCAGACCACCCACGTCGCGCAGGTGCCACGTTGTTACGGGTCATAAATAATATGCTAATGAGGCTACGCGGCACTTCTTAACCTAAGTTACAGGTCATAAATAATATGCTAATGAGGCTACGCGGCACTTCCAATTTATTACGCTCGAAATGCTGCCACGTGCCACGTTGTTACGGGTCATAAATCGTATTCTAATGAGTGTCGTGTGACCAAATCGTCTAAATGGCTTTATTATTTTTTAAACCTTAATTACAGTACAATATTCACTTTAGTATTACATTCTTGTGGTGTGACATATCGAAGGCGGGCCGGCGCCAACTTGTGGTCAGTTTGTGGTCATTCCCGCCCCCGCCCCCGTCGCAGCGGGCGCAGGTGCGCGCCTCTGCCACGTGCCACGTTGTTACGGGTCATAAATCGTATTCTAATGAGTGTCGTGTGACCAAATCGTCTAAATGGCTTTATTATTTTTTTTAAACCTCAATTACGCTCGAAATACACTTTTTCTTTTTTATTTTATTTCATTCTTAATTTGTACTAGTGGTGTGACGTATCTTTTAACATCTACTTTTTCTGAGTATTAAAATGCAGTTTATTTCATTTAAATCGGACTGCTGGTTCGAAAGATATGTATTTTAACTGGGACAGCGCAAGCGAATTAATCTTAGCTGTCGCGGCGGGCTCACGCCCCTAATGGCTGGGCCGCTTCACCGCGTGCCTCCGTCTGCCTGCCACAGAAAAAAAAAAAAATACACAACACCTGGCTCTCGGAAGGGTTGGGTTTTAGAGCGCTAATATTAAACTAATTCAATTAAACGTGACATATATTAGTATAGACTGTGAGATCACTGAGTATATGTGTTTGTATAGTACATTTCAGAATAGTTGCTAATTAAGCATTCTCCTGGAGTAATTTCGGGAAACCATGGAAAACCGAAATCTGTATAGCCAGACGGGGGATTCGAACCGCCGTCCTCCCGAATGCGAGTTCAAACCTGCGTCCTCACGAATGCGAGACCAGGGTTCAGATATAGACGACATTTCGTTTATGTTTCCGTTCGACAGAATACAATCGCGGCATCCATGGCAGCCATATCTTTTTCAATTATTATATTTTTTATGCCTTTGGCTTTACATCTCGTAGTCATGGAGGTCAGTAGAAGCGTGAAAGAACTAGGGACAAGGAACGGGATTAAATTCGGCCATGGCATTTTAGGGGAAACCATGGAAATCCAAAATCTGGATAGTCGGACGGGGATTTGAAGCCGCGTCCTCCACGCTCAGGTTATACATAATTTTTTTTTCATAAAAAATCTTCCGTATAACATATTTTAAATTCAGTTAGCTGAAGTGCATACAATTTCGCGTTCTTTCACTCGCCGATTAACAGTTTTTGAAACAAAAAGGTTTTATTATTGTATGAAATTCGCTTTTAGTTTAGCGCATTCATTGTGAAACAGAATCACATTGCTGTCGCCTCTAACTATTAACCCAAATAAGTTCGAGGCTTCAGGTATGCAAATGTTCACATGTGCTGTGTATCGTTAACTCAAAATGCGTCAGTATTAGGTCTACATCTGTCTGTTAGCTCTCTAACTTTCCTATGAATGTTGAAGTTGTCATATTTCAACTGTAGAGCCTTAGTTACCTCAACGGCATATCGAGTCTTCTTCTCGTCGAGGGGATTTATTCTGCTGGAGGATGCTTGAGTCCTGCGATTTGAATGTCTGCCAAACGTGGAGTTCTTCGTGATAAATTTATAAACTTTCTGAAGCAAATCGCTGTCACAATTCTTTTAACGTATGCAAGTATGCTGTACACACTACAAGGCATAAACACATAGAGCATCATAGTACACCAAGATACATAAAAATATTAAAACACACACCAAATGTACAACGAAGATACTAGGGCCTGGAGTTATATCATCGTTCTTTCCTTTTGTTGTAGCTTGCACTTCAGTCAGTAAAATGCTTGCACCTGTTTCACATTCAAACTGTGGAGGTTCCGGAAGGCTATCCGAGAGCAGTTGTTTTACCTGTCTCTTCCTTGCATTTCTGATATCTTGAGTATCAACAGTGACGTTTCATTCAATGTCCACTAATTTATTCACAGTATTAGGTCTACATCTGTCTGTTAGCTCTCTATCTTTCCTATGACTTAAGCCACCAATTGCATAAATATAGTAGAAGTTGGGAAAAAAAATTATTTCAATTCGCTTCACGAAAAAGTCACGATTTACATCTGCCTGCATTACACAGCAAAGTGGCATCTTTATGAAGTGTATTCATCACTGAAATGGACTAAAGAAAAGCGTGATATCTGTATAAATTGCGTGTTCGGCTGATAACGCAGATATGGTACAACTGCACGTCAGAAGAGGCTTTCTGTGTTGCAAAAATCACAAATGGCTGATTTCAGTTATACGTCTCACAAATTGTACATTAGCATAGGCAATTACGTATTATACCGGTAAATACTGTATTACTAAGAAAATATGATCACACGATCAGATACAGGAGTTAAATGAATTCGGTATTGGGGACTTAGTGCATGCCTATTGTTTCTGAGTGGGGTGTCAGTATTATACGAGGTGGGAGGCACCAGCTGCTGGAACTCATCATTGAAGGGAAATGTGTCACTCCCCACGTATTTCCTTAAAAAAAGGTGTGAAAAAAATGATTAAAATACCTTAAGCCACAAAATTCCATAAATATAGTAGAAGTTGGAAAAAATTTATTTCATTTCACTTCACGAAAAAGTCACGATTTACATCTGCCTGCATTACACAGCAAAGTGGCATCTTTATGAAGTGTATTCATCACTGAAATGGACTAAAGAAAAGTGTGATATCTGTGTAAATTGCGTGTTCGGCTGATAAGGCAGTCTCCGGGAAGAAGAAGAAGAAAAAGGGAGTTATATCATCGTTCTTTCCTTTTGTTGTAGCTTGCACTTCAGTCAGTAAAATGCTTGCACCTGTTTCACATTCAAACTGTGGAGGTTCCGGAAGGCTATCCGAGAGCAGTTGTTTTACCTGTCTCTTCCTTGCATTTCTGATATCTTGAATATCAACAGTGACGTTTCATTCAATGTCCACTAATTTATTCACAGTATTAGGTCTACATCTGTCTGTTAGCTCTCTATCTTTCCTATGACTTAAGCCACCAATTGCATAAATATAGTAGAAGTTGGGAAAAAAATTATTTCAATTCGCTTCACGAAAAAGTCACGATTTACATCTGCCTGCATTACACAGCAAAGTGGCATCTTTATGAAGTGTATTCATCACTGAAATGGACTAAAGAAAAGCGTGATATCTGTATAAATTGCGTGTTCGGCTGATAACGCAGATATGGTACAACTGCACGTCAGAAGAGGCTTTCTGTGTTGCAAAAATCACAAATGGCTGATTTCAGTTATACGTCTCACAAATTGTACATTAGCATAGGCAATTACGTATTATACCGGTAAATACTGTATTACTAAGAAAATATGATCACACGATCAGATACAGGAGTTAAATGAATTCGGTATTGGGGACTTAGTGCATGCCTATTGTTTCTGAGTGGGGTGTCTGTATTATACGAGGTGGGAGGCACCAGCTGCTGGAACTCATCATTGAAGGGAAATGTGTCACTCCCCACGTATTTCCTTAAAAAAGGTGTGAAAAAAATGATTAAAATACCTTAAGCCACAAAATTCCATAAATATAGTAGAAGTTGGAAAAAATTTATTTCATTTCACTTCACGAAAAAGTCACGATTTACATCTGCCTGCATTACACAGCAAAGTGGCATCTTTATGAAGTGTATTCATCACTGAAATGGACTAAAGAAAAGTGTGATATCTGTGTAAATTGCGTGTTCGGCTGATAAGGCAGTCTCCGGGAAGAAGAAGAAGAAAAAGAATGATAATTGGACAGATGTGTGCATCACAGAGCTCAATGTTATCGAATGCTTAGCCATCAGTAGACACACGAGCCGTCATAACTTGCGTTATATTAGGGTAAGTTCAGGTCAGCTGCGCTGGATAAATTGTTGCATTGTGTTAACAATTGAGCTTGGTGTTACAGCCAATTGCACTGTTTGACCAAAGTCTCAAGTGCTGTGGATATGATGTTTGTGAGACCGCACACCTAGCCATGACCATCGCCAAGTCTGTTTCAAGGAAAAAAATAACCAGTTTATGTTGAAATAATAACTTTCTCAGCCTTTTTTCAGTCTTCAGTATCGAAGTCTCTTGTGAATGATTCCACTAACTAAAGTGATGCTTGACAGGCATACTATCATTAGTTTTCCCTTGCGAAATGTCTGATCTAACAGTTCAGCTGAGACATTTAGGGTGGCAAAATCCGTAATTGGGGAGATAAACACGCAGGCTCTTCCATGATGGCTGCCCTGATAATGCTCTCAATCAGTTTTACTCTATCATCTACGTGGAATGGCTGTATCAAAATACAAGTTTCACAAAAAATTAATGCAAAACACTTTATTAGAGAGCTTGCAGAAGACGAAAATAAATTACCTCCCTTACAATAATCCTCAACTGTCGATAGGAATGCAAACTCTAGATAAAAAAAGTGCAACGCACCTCATTAATGAAAGTTACTACATTAAAATTCTCCACACATTGACAGGGAAACATCTTTGGGACATTGATGTGCCAAGGCTGTGAAACATTACCGAGTTGTTCGTACGGTGCTGGCAGAGTAAGCGCACGGATGCTTGAGTCTTGCGATTTGAATTTCTGCAAAACGTGGAGTTCTTCGTGATAAATTTATAAACTTTCTGAGGCAAATCACTGTCGCAATTTTTTTTAAAGTATGCAAGTATGCTGTACACACTACAAGGCATAGACACATAGAGCATAATAGTACAAAAAGAACTGATCCCCACGATAAAGTAACCTCCAAAGGGCACATGTGAATAGTTCTTATCCCCGACACATGCGAAAAAATGCGGTACAGACCAAAGTTAGTTGGAAAAATGGAAGAATGCATACTTTCTGCAGAAACAGCGGTAACAGATGCATAGCATATTGTCGTATCTAAAAGTTGTCACGAACTGCACCACTCAAGAACAAGCTAGGAAAGGTGCCAAGCACAAACTTCGAAAGTATATACCTTTTAGGACTTACAGAATATTGACAACTTATACATGCACACACCAGTGTCAAGGATCATGAAAATATGCTCGGCCTCACAAATAGTGACAGATGTTTCGGAATTTCTTGAGTTAACAGTCTGATCCTCATTCTGTTTCTATTTACCGCATACTTTGACAAGGCGTGTAGTGGGCATTCGCCTGGAGTGATTTCAGGAAACTATGGAAAAAATAACTTAAATCTGGATGGTCGCTTCCCGAATGCGATGCCAGAGTGCTATCGCTCGCCCAACAGTCATCGTCAATCCTCTTACGCACCCCACCTCATAAAATCCCGAAATGTTATGAAAACCGCAAAACATAGTGAATACAGGTAAAAAAAATCGTCAAAATTATGTAATATTCGCTCTACGAAAGAAGTTATAGATTGATATGGTTAGAAGATGACTGAGGATGTATCAGTTTCATTAAGAATTCAACATTCCTCAGTTTAGATGTCCTAAATTACTTTATATGGACACAGTTAGCTTGGCAGGTAGAGTTACATAGTGAAAAGGTTGTCGGTGTTATGAAGGATGATGCGAATTGCACCCTGATTGTGGAGTTTGCTGGGTTACGGGGCAAAAAGTGTGCATTCTGGCTCGAGACCGACCGAACCTGTAACATTTTTTATTTTTGCTGGATACCAGCTAACCAGTGGAGATGCTACATTTTGTGCTTAGGTACATCTCTTGTGGTATAAACTCGTAACCTTTCTCCGGAGCAGAGCCTTCGTGGGTGAATCCTCAAAAATTAGACCATACTTTAGGTATGTTTTCAACCAGAGTGAGAAACATCCACTTCATTCATAAATGGTTACAACAGCTATCCATTCACCCACATGCATAGAAAACCCTAATCCGTATGCCTAGATCGAGATTCACACCGGTATCCTCCTGAATAAGATGCCAACACTCTCGGTGAAATTATAGATGACAAAATTACAAGTGTTTGATTTAAAAGTGACATGTTTACAGCGTCAGCTAATCGTCTCCACAATTTGAGTAGCTGTATGGTGCAAATTGAAATCAACGTTTCACGAAATACGTCTTATACCCGTTGCGTTTTACAAAATAGTCTTCATTTATAATGACAGCCTATATACCTCGTGTTGCTTAGTTTCGCTTCACGCACGTTTAAACTAGCATCAGAGGCCCTATTGGTGAACTATGGGACAAGCGGTTTTCCACAAACAAGATTTCACAGGATTACACCCACCACCACTCGCCCCTAAAAAGTCCTTTATCAAGTTATTTTTCATGAGTCCTTCATCACTTACTAGTCTTAAGACCCAATCGTAATAGACACCAACACTCGATAAGACATGAATTTTTTCCGGATATAAGTACTAAGTATGTGCCACTTTCCACGAATATTATTAAAAAGTGTGAAAATGTGCAAAATAGATAAAAAATAATTAAAACTGACCAGTCAGAGAAATAGAACAAAGTATCGAGCATTACAGGGAGCAAGAGAGGCGGGCCAGCATGTTACGTGTTAGCTTATACAAATGAGGTTAACCCCAGTTGGAGTGTAGTGAAGCGATAACTTTATATATATATATATAGATATATATATATATATATATAATGAGGGTGGGATGCACTTAAGAAACCAAGACACCCTTGCACTAATTGAGGTTATTGAGATTAACCCTAGTTTTGTACTTATTGTAGATAATTTAGGTTAGCTTAGATTAACGCGCGCGCGCGTTAATCTAAGCTAACCTAAATTATCTACAATAAGTACAAAACTAGGTTAATCTCAATAACCTCAATTAGTGCAATGGGTGTCTTGGTTTCTTAATGCATCCCACCCTCATTATATATATATATATATATATATATATATATATATAAAGTTATCGCTTCACATACACTCCAACTGGGTTAACCTCATTTGTATAAGCTAACACGTAACATGCTGGCCCGCCTCTCTTGCTCCCTGTAATGCTCGATACTTTGTTCTATTTCTCTGACTGGTCAGTTTTAATTATTTTTTATCTATTTTGCACATTTTCACACTTTTTAATAATATTCGTGGAAAGTGGCACATACTTAGTACTTATATCCGGAAAAAATTCATGTCTTATCGAGTGTTGGTGTCTATTACGATTGGGTCTTAAGACTAGTAAGTGATGAAGGACTCATGAAAAATAACTTGATAAAGGACTTTTTAGGGGCGAGTGGTGGTGGGTGTAATCCTGTGAAATCTTGTTTGTGGAAAACCGCTTGTCCCATAGTTCACCAATAGGGCCTCTGATGCTAGTTTAAACGTGCGGTGAAGCGAAACTAAGCAACACGAGGTATATAGGCTGTCATTATAAATGAAGACTATTTTGTAAAACGCAACGGGTATAAGACGTATTTCGTGAAACGTTGATTTCAATTTGCACCATACAGCTACTCAAATTGTGGAGACGATTAGCTGACGCTGTAAACATGTCACTTTTAAATCAAACACTTGTAATTTTGTCATCTATAATTTTCACCGAGAGTGTTGGCATCTTATTCAGGAGGATACCGGTGTGAATCTCGATCTAGGCATACGGATTAGGGTTTTCTATGCATGTGGGTGAATGGATAGCTGTTGTAACCATTTATGAATGAAGTGGATGTTTCTCACTCTGGTTGAAAAACATACCTAAAGTATGGTCTAATTTTTGAGGATTCACCCACGAAGGCTCTGCTCCGGAGAAAGGTTACGAGTTTATACCAACAAGAGATGTACCTAAGCACAAAATGTAGCATCTCCACTGGTTAGCTGGTATCCAGCAAAATAAAAAATGTTACAGGTTCGGTCGGTCTCGAGCCAGAATGCACACTTTTGCCCCGTAACCCAGCAAACTCCACAATCAGGGTGCAATTCGCATCATCCTTCATAACACCGACAACCTTTTCACTATGTAACTCTACCTGCCAAGCTAACTGTGTCCATATAAAGTAATTTAGGACATCTAAACTGAGGAATGTTTGAATTCTTAATGAAACTGATACATCCTCAGTCATCTTCTAACCATATCAATCTATAACTTCTTTCGTAGAGCGAATATTACATAATTTTGACGATTTTTTTACCTGTATTCACTATGTTTTGCGGTTTCATAACATTTCGGGATTTTATGAGGTGGGGTGCGTAAGAGGATTGACGATGACTGTTGGGCGAGCGATAGCACTCTGGCATCGCATTCGGGAAGCGACCATCCAGATTTAAGTTATTTTTTCCATAGTTTCCTGAAATCACTCCAGGCGAATGCCCACTACACGCCTTGTCCAAAGTATGCGGTAATAGAAACAGAATGAGGATCAGACTGTTAACTCAAGAAATTCCGAAACATCTGTCACTATTTGTGAGGCCGAGCATATTTTCATGATCCTTGACACTGGTGTGTGCATGTATAAGTTGTCAATATTCTGTAAGTCCTAAAGGTATATACTTTCGAAGTTTGTGCTTGGCACCTTTCTAGCTTGTTCTTGAGTGGTGCAGTTCGTGACAACTTTTAGATACGACAATATGCTATGCATCTGTTACCGCTGTTTCTGCAGAAAGTATGCATTCTTCCATTTTTCCAACTAACTTTGGTCTGTACCGCATTTTTCGCATGTGTCGGGATAAGAACTATTCACATGTGCCCTTTGGAGGTTACTTTATCGTGGGGATCAGTTCTTTTTGTACTATTATGCTCCTATGTGTCTATGCCTTGTAGTGTGTACAGCATACTTGCATACTTAAAAAAAAATTGCGACAGTGATTTGCCTCAGAAAGTTTATAAATTTATCACGAAGAACTCCACGTTTTGCAGAAATTCAAATCGCAAGACTCAAGCATCCGTGCGCTTACTCTGCCAGCACCGTACGAACAACTCGGTAATGTTTCACAGCCTTGGCACATCAATGTCCCAAAGATGTTTCCCTGTCAATGTGTGGAGAATTTTAATGTAGTAACTTTCATTAATGAGGTGCGTTGCACTTTTTTTATCTAGAGTTTGCATTCCTATCGACAGTGAGGATTATTGTAAGGGAGGTAATTTATTTTCGTCTTCTGCAAGCTCTCTAATAAAGTGTTTTGCATTAATTTTTTGTGAAACTTGTATTTTGATACAGCCATTCCACGTAGATGATAGAGTAAAACTGATTGAGAGCATTATCAGGGCAGCCATCATGGAAGAGCCTGCGTGTTTATCTCCCCAATTACGGATTTTGCCACCCTAAATGTCTCAGCTGAACTGTTAGATCAGACATTTCGCAAGGGAAAACTAATGATAGTATGCCTGTCAAGCATCACTTTAGTTAGTGGAATCATTCACAAGAGACTTCGATACTGAAGACTGAAAAAAGGCTGAGAAAGTTATTATTTCAACATAAACTGGTATTTTTTTTCCTTGAAACAGACTTGGCGATGGTCATGGCTAGGTGTGCGGTCTCACAAACATCATATCCACAGCACTTGAGACTTGGTCAAACAGTGCAATTGGCTGTAACACCAAGCTCAATTGTTAACACAATGCAACAATTTATCCAGCGCAGCTGACCTGAACTTACCCTAATATAACGCAAGTTATGACGGCTCGTGTGTCTACTGATGGCTAAGCATTCGATAACATTGAGCTCTGTGATGCACACATCTGTCCAATTATCATTCTTTTTCTTCTTCTTCTTCCCGGAGACTGCCTTATCAGCCGAACACGCAATTTACACAGATATCACACTTTTCTTTAGTCCATTTCAGTGATGAATACACTTCATAAAGATGCCACTTTGCTGTGTAATGCAGGCAGATGTAAATCGTGACTTTTCGTGAAGTGAAATGAAATAAATTTTTTTCCAACTTCTACTATATTTATGGAATTTGTGGCTTAAGGTATTTTAATCATTTTTTTCACACCTTTTTTTAAGGAAATACGTGGGGAGTGACACATTTCCCTTCAATGATGAGTTCAGCAGCTGGTGCCTCCCACCTCGTATAATACAGACACCCCACTCAGAAACAATAGGCATGCACTAAGTCCCCAATACCGAATTCATTTAACTCCTGTATCTGATCGTGTGATCATATTTTCTTAGTAATACAGTATTTACCGGTATAATACGTAATTGCCTATGCTAATGTACAATTTGTGAGACGTATAACTGAAATCAGCCATTTGTGATTTTTGCAACACAGAAAGCCTCTTCTGACGTGCAGTTGTACCATATCTGCGTTATCAGCCGAACACGCAATTTATACAGATATCACGCTTTTCTTTAGGTCCATTTCAGTGATGAATACACTTCATAAAGATGCCACTTTGCTGTGTAATGCAGGCAGATGTTAAATCGTGACTTTTTCGTGAAGCGAATTGAAATAATTTTTTTCCCAACTTCTACTATATTTTATGCAATTGGTGGCTTAAGTCATAGGAAAGATAGAGAGCTAACAGACAGATGTAGACCTAATACTGTGAATAAATTAGTGGACATTGAATGAAACGTCACTGTTGATATTCAAGATATCAGAAATGCAAGGAAGAGACAGGTAAAACAACTGCTCTCGGATAGCCTTCCGGAACCTCCACAGTTTGAATGTGAAACAGGTGCAAGCATTTTACTGACTGAAGTGCAAGCTACAACAAAAGGAACAAGAACGATGATATAACTCCCTTTTTCTTCTTCTTCTTCCCGGAGACTGCCTTATCAGCCGAACCACGCAATTTACACAGATATCACACTTTTCTTTAGTCCATTTCAGTGATGAATACACTTCATAAAGATGCCACTTTGCTGTGTAATGCAGGCAGATGTAAATCGTGACTTTTTCGTGAAGTGAAATGAAATAAATTTTTTCCAACTTCTACTATATTTATGGAATTTTGTGGCTTAAGGTATTTTAATCATTTTTTTCACACCCTTTTTTTAAGGAAATACGTGGGGAGTGACACATTTCCCTTCAATGATGAGTTCCAGCAGCTGGTGCCTCCCACCTCGTATAATACTGACAACCCCACTCAGAAACAATAGGCATGCACTAAGTCCCCAATACCGAATTCATTTAACTCCTGTATCTGATCGTGTGATCATATTTTCTTAGTAATACAGTATTTACCGGTATAATACGTAATTGCCTATGCTAATGTACAATTTGTGAGACGTATAACTGAAATCAGCCATTTGTGATTTTTGCAACACAGAAAGCCTCTTCTGACGTGCAGTTGTACCATATCTGCGTTATCAGCCGAACACGCAATTTATACAGATATCACGCTTTTCTTTAGTCCATTTCAGTGATGAATACACTTCATAAAGATGCCACTTTGCTGTGTAATGCAGGCAGATGTAAATCGTGACTTTTTCGTGAAGCGAATTGAAATAATTTTTTTTCCCAACTTCTACTATATTTATGCAATTGGTGGCTTAAGTCATAGGAAAGATAGAGAGCTAACAGACAGATGTAGACCTAATACTGTGAATAAATTAGTGGACATTGAATGAAACGTCACTGTTGATACTCAAGATATCAGAAATGCAAGGAAGAGACAGGTAAAACAACTGCTCTCGGATAGCCTTCCGGAACCTCCACAGTTTGAATGTGAAACAGGTGCAAGCATTTTACTGACTGAAGTGCAAGCTACAACAAAAGGAAAGAACGATGATAATAACTCCAGGCCCTAGTATCTTCGTTGTACATTTGGTGTGTGTTTTAATATTTTTATGTATCTTGGTTGTACTATGATGCTCTATGTGTTTATGCCTTGTAGTGTGTACAGCATACTTGCATACGTTAAAAGAATTGTGACAGCGATTTGCTTCAGAAAGTTTATAAATTTATCACGAAGAACTCCACGTTTGGCAGACATTCAAATCGCAGGACTCAAGCATCCTCCAGCAGAATAAATCCCCTCGACGAGAAGAAGACTCGATATGCCGTCTGAGGTAACTAAGGCTCTACAGTTGAAATATGACAACTTCAACATTCATAGGAAAGTTAGAGAGCTAACAGACAGATGTAGACCTAATACTGACGCATTTTGAGTTAACGATACACAGCACATGTGAACATTTGCATACCTGAAGCCTCGAACTTATTTGGGTTAATAGTTAGAGGCGACAGCAATGTGATTCTGTTTCACAATGAATGCGCTAAACTAAAAGCGAATTTCATACAATAATAAAACCTTTTTGTTTCCAAAAACTGTTAATCGGCGAGTGAAAGAACGCGAAATGTATGCACTTCAGCTAACTGAATTTAAAATATGTTATACGGAAGATTTTTTATGAAAAAAAATTATGTATAACCTGAGCGTGGAGGACGCGGCTTCAAATCCCCGTCCGACTATCCAGATTTTGGATTTCCATGGTTTCCCCTAAAATGCCATGGCCGAATTTAATCCCGTTCCTTGTCCCTAGTTCTTTCACGCTTCTACTGACCTCCATGACTACGAGATGTAAAGCCAAAGGCATAAAAAATATAATAATTGAAAAAGATATGGCTGCCATGGATGCCGCGATTGTATTCTGTCGAACGGAAACATAAACGAAATGTCGTCTATATCTGAACCCTGGTCTCGCATTCGTGAGGACGCAGGTTTGAACTCGCATTCGGGAGGACGGCGGTTCGAATCCCCCGTCTGGCTATACAGATTTCGGTTTTCCATGGTTTCCCGAAATTACTCCAGGAGAATGCTTAATTAGCAACTATTCTGAAAATGTACTATACAAACACATATACTCAGTGATCTCACAGTCTATACTAATATATGTCACGTTTAATTGAATTAGTTAATATTAGCGCTCTAAAACCCAACCCTTCCGAGAGCCAGGTGTTGTGTATTTTTTTTTTTTTTCTGTGGCAGGCAGACGGAGGCACGCGGTGAAGCGGCCCAGCCATTAGGGGCGTGAGCCCGCCGCGACAGCTAAGATTAATTCGCTTGCGCTGTCCCAGTTAAAATACATATCTTTCGAACCAGCAGTCCGATTTAAATGAAATAAACTGCATTTTAATACTCAGAAAAAGTAGATGTTAAAAGATACGTCACACCACTAGTACAAATTAAGAATGAAATTAAAATAAAAAGAAAAGTGTATTTCGAGCGTAATTGAGGTTTAAAAAAAATAATAAAGCCATTTAGACGATTTGGTCACACGACACTCATTAGAATACGATTTATGACCCGTAACAACGTGGCACGTGGCAGAGGCGCGCACCTGCGCCCGCTGCGACGGGGGCGGGGGCGGGAATGACCACAAACTGACCACAAGTTGGCGCCGGCCCGCCTTCGATATGTCACACCACAAGAATGTAATACTAAAGTGAATATTGTACTGTAATTAAGGTTTAAAAAATAATAAAGCCATTTAGACGATTTGTCACACGACACTCATTAGAATACGATTTATGACCCGTAACAACGTGGCACGTGGCAGCATTTCGAGCGTAATAAATTGGAAGTGCCGCGTAGCCTCATTAGCATATTATTTATGACCTGTAACTTAGGTTAAGAAGTGCCGCGTAGCCTCATTAGCATATTATTTATGACCCGTAACAACGTGGCACCTGCGCGACGTGGGTGGTCTGGCGAACACCTGCGCGACGTGGGGGTCCCGATGATTAATGGCCTTGTTGACAGCTTGATGACAGGAGTTGATGATTTATGGTAATTAGGTCACGCGCCCCGCCCCTAGAATCCCTTTGATGGCGCCGACGCAGGTTAGTGCACTACTACTATTATTTATCTGACTGATATATTTCGGATTACCTACGGTTCGGTTAAACTTCCTTCGAGTTTTAATACACTTTCCCGTTTGTCATCTACTGTAAAAAGAATTATTGGGTTATGTTGTCTCTTATTTACAGTAACTGCTATTTATGCAGAATACAGCGTAAGCATCGGATGCTTTTCTTCTTGGATGAATTTCTGCAGTCGTCGTAAATTAACAAAAAGCAACATGTAATTTCGAAGAATGTACCATTGTAACCTTTTTAAAATGTACCTCGCATTAAATTTTTTATCTCCATGCTTCCTATTTTTGTACATGTACTTCCACAACCTTTTAACTTACATCGCAGTTACACTTTCTTTTGGCAATATAATTGCAAAAAAATTCAATTCAATTATATTTTAGGAATTTAGACTTCTTTTTAACAGTATAACGCAAATAAAATCAATACAGATATTCATTTGAATTTTGCCTACTAGACAAGCAGCGCTATGGTGGCAGTTAGTGTAACTAACATTTCGGGCATTATCGAGACTCGCTGAAGGTTGCCGAGCTATTAAGGTGAGCGAAGTATCCAGACAACGTATTTTATTAAAGAGGATTACGAATATCACTTTAGAACAAAATTGTCCCCTTACTTAATATAGTTTACCATTTCGATATCTACAACAGTTGCGAAAATATTGGAAGTGTCCACCTTAGCCCGGTTTGTATATATGTAGACAGGCTTTTTCCCTAAGGGAGGTATCAGATACCGAATTGGACTGCATTATACAGACTTATGCAGGATCTTTTCTTCAATTTCTGGTGGATGTGTACACAACTCTTATTCTATTAATCCCAATAAGATCTTTCACTGTATGGTTTGAAAGATGACAAATGTTTTTCCTTAAAAGATACAGATGTACTATAGTCACGGAATTGTAAGAACAATTTCTATCAGAAAACTTATCAACCGAATAAATACAATATAATACAATAAAATCGTTTTCCAGAAATTCAACTGTGAAAGTTACATTTTATTTCTTCCAGCTTTACGCCTCGTCGACGTCATTAGAACTGCGAAAGGATGGAGGGTAGAAAAAAACCGACTATGCAATAGCAGTATAAGTGCAAGAAGAAGAAGATTAAGCTTTTTTTAAATGTTTTTTTCATGCGTACATATAAATTCTAAAATGTTGTTGTAAGATGTTTAGTTGTTCATATTAATGTAATGTATTATTTAAAGAGCAGAAATAGTTTTATACAGTGAAGCTGTTCACAGGTTTCAGGCATGATAAATATTCTACGTCAAAATTTAAGAACCCCACGGATTCATTTTAATTGATTCCAGATATACATTATTTTCATAAATATTGCATCTTTCTTTTCATTTTCGTGGGGTAAATGTAAAATACAATCTGAAAAATCTTTCATTTACTATACCCTTGTCACATATTAACATAAAATTCATATTCTGAAAACTGATAATCAGTTAATTATATAAGAACCATAGAGCTTACTTGAACATTGGGGTAATTAGAGGCCAAAGGTGATTTGGGTGGGAGCAGGGAACGGGATAAATTCGATTATGGATTATTGAAGGATCCATCGCGGCATTCACCTGGAGTGATTTCATGAAACCACGTAAAACGAAATATGGATGGCCGAGCGGGATCTGAATCTGCGTCCTCCCGAATGTCATTCCCAGTATGCTGAAGGCGCCAACATCGAGCCACGGGTATGTTTGCAAATTGAAAAAAAAAGTTTTTATTCAGCTTTGTGAAAAAAAA
>JARYHS010006619.1:0-50014 GCA_031002005.1 Vandiemenella viatica
ATCGTAGGATAAAAGATGACATATACGTCGTGGTGTAAATATAAGAGGTGGGCCCGATGGCTTAGGTCACAGGCTGCAAAGAAAGCCTGCAGTCAATTTTATTGACCACATTGTACAATATGCTAAATCGCATGTATACCATGGAATCACTATAAACGAGGGGTTTAGTATGGGTGGACATATTAAGAAATCAGCGGAAATAATCTTTGTTTTACCTATGAAGCTGAAGAAATTAGAGTAAGAGTTTCCAAGCTGTCATGGCAATTTGCAATACTGTGTTGGATCCTATAATCTGTTACAGTTGCCCTTGGTGGTCGGATGGTACGTCTACTTAGAAAAACGGGATGAAACTGATGCAGGTACAACGTATGGCACTTCTGATGGTTGTAAGGGCGTAGTAGTAATTTCTGGAGTTCTTCCTATAAATGTGATTGTTGAAGAGAAGGCGAGGATATAATTCCGCAGAAAGGCTGCAAATTAACCCATTGCTGTCATAAGTAATAAAGGGAGGGAGCGTTCGCTACGGGATTGGCAGCCGTGCTGCGAACGATCTACTAAGGATAGGTCACTAATTAATTTATTCAAACTGTAACTGACAGGATAAAAATGAAATGGATTCGACTAAAGTTTTATACAACTCAGTTTCTAACGGCTCATGTTGACTACCGGGGAAAATTGAAGGAATTTACATCTTACAGAAAAAACTCAAACTGTGCACTAACTCGAAAGATCGAGTTATGTCTTGTACGAATGTCCGAAGTATAATGAAGAACGTGAAGAACTGATCCGGTCCTTACATAGGGCTTTGGCCTCTTTCAATCCGCAGAGAATAGTAGTCAACGGAAGAGTTCTCTGGTCTTGCTTCACGCACACATCTGTAAAAATCAGCAGTGAATGTGAAGAAGAAAGAAGACAATAAGACTGACTCTTCCAAAGAATTATAATGTAGACGATTGAAGGTGACAAGAGATAAAAATGGTCGAAAGTAAAAGGAATAGATCTTATGTGGCACAATTGATCTTGGGAAATTATCATGCTCAGATAGAATTCGGAAAATTGAGGTATTAAAGCCACAAGTAGAAGATGCTGGGAGCTGTGTATAAATATGAGCATAGATTCATCGAGTAGATACAACAACCCACCACCAAGAACCTTATGGAATTGCAAAAAGAGCCAAATGGGAACAAAATTAAGAGAAGATAAACACGTTACAGGGTACAATAACTTCGAGGAAATAATTACATCCGTAGCCAAAGTATGTTTACCCATGACCAAAATTAAGGAGAAGACTTCTGTAGAAAGAAAATCATGGTGGACAGCAGAATGCTCCAAAGCCATAGATAGCTAGACGGCGTCAAGCCATCAAAACATTTAGACAGTGGAATGCAATAGTAGAAGCCAGGTTCACCATAAGAAAGGCTAAAGAAATGGATGGGAAAGTTCTATGATAACATCGAGTATGGCATCAAATCTCAAGAATTGTGTAAAAAAATAATATGATTTAAAGGAAATTAAATGTACTCCAATTGGATCACCAGTAACATAGAAGTGGCGGAAAAATTCGTAACCCTGAATGCGCCCTCGTATGTCCCGTTAGAGCGGGGCAGGAACAGTGCTAAAAAGCGAGACACTGAGATAAGGAGATCAGAACACACCAAGTTCCAAATGTCAGAGCTACAATGTGCATTAAAAAAGGAATACACGATACCCGAAACAGACAGGAAAACCTACTCCATGATAGAAAAACTTCTACCAAGAGGGAATGAGAAGCTACTGGACCTATATAATGAAACGCTGACAACAACATATATGCCGGAATAGTGGAAGAATATCATGATTATACCAGTCTTAAAGGCTAACAAGGACAAAACTAAAAGTGACTCATATACGCCCGTCTCATTACTATCCTGTCTCGCAAAGATCATGTACATAATGATAACAAACAGAATGCAGTGCTTCAACGAGCATCACAGGAAACAATGGGATACCAGAAAGTATATGGCACAATGAACAACATAAGTACATTAGTTGCGAATATACAGTTAAGCTATTTTATGGGAAATTATCTCCTCGCCACCTTCCTTGACATTTAATACGCATGAAGTAATGTCAGGATTAACATCCTTCAATAAGCCTTGGACAGGATTGACCTGCCAAGAGAAAATGCTAAGTGGTTACTACATACTTGGAGCATTGAGTAGAGGAAAGTGCCCTATTCCGGACCCCTCCCCCTAAAGAGGACCCCCGGTCTCCTGCCTCTGCATTGTACTGAACTCTAGCGGAATCAAGTGTAAATAGTAGTTTTGGCTTCTACCACTCTGTAACAGAGAGTTCGTGTTGTTCACTTTAATTGTTGATCGCCAAATCGCCATTACGTGTTTCGTCAGTGAATCAAGTTTTTATAGTGTTCTATATTTTTTGAATTTCTCGTGAAAATTGGCAGATAAGCCTTCCAACCAATATACACTTTTAAATGATGATTAATGTTTATCACTGAACTGTCTTGTCGAAACGTTAGGTTAAAAATCTATTGGGTTAACAAAATACAAGCTAGGGTTACGCAAAGTGGCCCCCCGTGAGTTGCCTAAACCGGACCGCTTCTTTTTCATCCTTATAAGTCTGCCTATATCTCAAATAGAGGGCGAAAGGCTTGCATTTTTATGATCATAACATCTACGTCTTATAAAGCCCAATTGATGGAAGCAAAAAGAGCTAAAGAAGTCAAGGAAACTCAACAGCAAGCACGTAATCATGATCGAGGATGCAAAAGTAGCCGCGGACGGAGGCATGGTTCAGCAGTAGGGCTTTCTAGAAAAGAGAAACAGCAGGTGAAAAAGCGCCTTAATTTTGAAAAGAATGTGAAAGGATCAAGCACTGAGGATGAAATGAGTGCATCCTCTGGATCATCGGAATTGGACAGGAAGTTTTCCGAAGATTCAGAAGGAGAACTATGGGTAATGTGCGTTATATGTTCGTTTTTTGCCCATGTGGATTGTGCTGGGGGCTGAAAAGGACGTGTACATCTGTGACTTTTGCCGCTAAACTATTTATGTTGTATTTTCTGTCTTCTTATATTGTAGTCTATATATATAGGCTATATTTGTAAAAAAAAAACCCTGTAATTATCATATTACATTTGTGCATTAAAACTATATTATGTTTTTTTTTTTAGTCAGTTCATTTTTATAATTTTATTTAGTGTAATTTTCATAACTTTTATGAGGGGTCAGATTTAGGCAACTATTTTTCAAATCGCAAAAGTGTAAGGTTTTTTTATAATTTTTTTTGGTAATCATTTATAGAGTTAAATTTCGAAATTAGAACGTAAAAGGTGCGTAACATAGTTAAGTAAATATTTCATGCTTTTAAAACAGTTTTTTTTACTAATTTATATATATTGTTAATAAAAAACAAAATTGGTGTAAGCTTTTAGGCACTTTCCTCTAAATATACTACATACAGCAGGAGGAGAGAGACTTATTCGACAGGTTGAGAAACCTAATATCATTCTTACAATAGGCGGAGAATTTGTATTTTTTTCCCTTATGGCTTTAAGCCTCGTCGACGTCGAGGTAATTAGAGGCAGTATGGGATTGGGGACAAGGAACTGGAAAGAATTCGGCCATGCCCTTTTGAAGGAAAAATCCCAGCATTCGCCTGGAGTGATTTGGGGAAACCATGGAAAACCCAAATCTGGATTCCCGGACGGAGGTCGAACACTCGTCCTGCCGAATGCTGGGCCACAGCGTTACCACTCACCCAATACGCCAATGTTATGCTATCTGTGGTTGATAGTTCTATGTTGGAAACTGAGTCCACAGTGATATGTGTTATGGTCATTCAGTCAACGGTGCTAAGCGGTGAATTAAAAATGGCAAATTTCAGCATAACTGAATTCTAATTGCATTTTGCTTCACTCGGTCTAACTGGTGACACCCTGGTATGGAAACCAACACTATAACAACTTTTCAGCAACCAGCCGAGTGGCACCCATAAACCTAACTTGTTTTTTATTCTTCAGTGAGATAGGAACAATTTCATAATTTTTGTCATCTTAGGGGTGTTGGTTAATTTTGGAATGTTACGGAATATTGATTTTGTTTTATAAAACTTCATGTTTTCTTGAACTAAGTAACCATTTTTTCTGTATTGTTTTTGAGTCCTTGTGTGCGTTTGCTGTACCATGAAAGTAAAAAAAATAAAAAAATTTGATGTCTGAGACTTTTAGTTCCCAAGGAATAAACAGGAAATTATGTTTGCACATTAGCTGCTATGTTTGGTAGGTCTCACACCCCTGTGCTGAGGGTCGGGGAATACGGAAGCGCAGTGGTCACCGTTTGCTACCTCGTTTCGTGGGTCGGCGGTTCGAGTCCGGTCTCGGAAACGATCGGTTTTAATGAAGTGTTGTGTTCTCGTGGTGTTGTCCACATTTGTTTTTTACTAGGAGGAAGTCAATTGTCTACGGAAAAGATGAAAGAACGGTATATATATCTGTATTGTTTAATTGATTTTCGGTTGAATGTTTATTACGGCGCGTCTATAAACTACGTGACTCGGTCTAGAGAAAAAGGGGGGGGGGGATTGGCTTCAAGGCTACGCTGGGCTACGTGGGGAAAAGGGGGGGGCAGGGGATTCCGAGTCAGGCCACGTAGCTTTCCATTCATATCATTTTTCACAGTTAAAATGAGGAACAAAACACACAACAGCATATGGATATTTATTTACTTCATTTAATTAACCCCATATGTAATTTACAATAGTCTAACAAGAGAAAACAGTGCAAAATGTCTTCTGGAATCAAAAGGGAAAAAGCTACGTTCTACGTGTAGGGGAGGGGGTATGTTAGAGGCAACTACGTGGGGGGGGGGGAGTTCACATGAGGCCAAAATGGAGCTACGTGGTTTATGGACGCTCCATTACAAGCGGTACGATTTCATGATAAAAAGTAATGCAGTTTCCGACACAATGTTTCAACTCAGGAAGGTATTGTTGTAACGTCACAAGTGTATATTGAAGTAACATTAAAGCCAAAATAAAAGCACAGCTGAAAAAATACCTAATCCTGAAATGTGGAACACGTTCAGTCTTAACGCAGAAATCAGTTAACGGTCAACTATAGTTTGGTATTTATGGAAACATATGAAATGTTGTACTGTCAAAACTTGGAGAACAAATCCAAAACTGTTTTTTTTTTAATTGAACTGCTATTTGTATATATTTTCTAACACTTCATTCAATTTGATCAAGCAGCTGAATACAGTTACTAAATTAATTAACTGTGAGCCAAGGTACAGTTGTAATATAAGAAATAACAGCAGCAATGAATGCGTACAGTTTTTATCTGATGTTCTGTAAAATTTTCTGATTCGTTTAGTGCTGTTCATCCGTATAAGCGAAATGAGGTACAGAAATATCACAGAGCAAGTGGAAATTATGTGATGTTTATGAAGAGCGTTAAATTGTTCTCACCTTCCTAGAATAACATTCGATTTCAGTCTAACATAAAGATTCTATCCGATAACATCTCGACTTATTGATTTAAAAATTTATTAATTTTCAACATCTAAAAATATTTTCAATTTTTGTATTGCTGAGTTTAATATTATAATATTTGCACGATGAGTTCAAATAAAATGTATTGTAGAATCTGCTTTCTGAAAAACGTAGTCCCCAAGAAGAGTCAATTAATTACATTCAGTAATTTTCCTAAGCTTTATTGTTTAAATAGAATCTGGAGCACAAAGAACATCTTACTCTCTTCTCGAGTCATACGTTCATCATCATATAAGGTCTTTATATGCTCCCAAATTATGTTTGCTCTTCCTATAATTTCTATCTGCTATACCCATGGCCAGTGAAAGAATATTTTACTATTGGAGTAATCTACGCAGGAAATAGTCTTCGTTCAATTATTTGAGAAAATGAAAACCGTTGGTATACGTTTAACGCAACAGTTTGGAAATGATATCTGCATGCGCATTAGGTAGATTATTTCTGCAGAATCCTTTTGGAACCTCAAGTGTTAGGGAGATCTCTTAATCACTGCCCCTTATCCACCGTCCTGTAAACAGGATTACATCTTATGGAGAAAATCGTTCACAAAAGTCAAAATTATTCTTCAGTGTGCAGCATGTGAAGGTAGGTCTAAACTTTGCTTGTGAAAGAGTAATATAATCGCTTCAAACATTTGCTGAGTATAAAGAAAAATATTGACAACAGGGTGCTAGCTAAAACCTTTCTTCAAATTTAGCAAGTGGTTGTGTGTGTGTGTTTTTTTTCCCAGTGAAAAAACTATCAACAAATAAAATCCAATTAAATAATGAAATGCCATCATTTGCATCAATAAGAAAACGTTGCATCTTATCACACTTTTCATAATTGCGTTTCTTCTTAAACCGTTTATTACTTTCGGGGACACTGACCCTAAGATGTAACATTAAGAGTTTAGCATTGGTCTAATTTGCTGAACGACGTGATTACTCTTCCTAAGTGTATGTTTCCGTGCTTTCGAAGCATTGAGGGAAGTTTACCCGCAAGGAAATGTATTACTTCCTACTGTGGCATTCTCTGAGTTCTATATTATTTCAATTCGCATTCAAATAATTGAACTATTTACTGAAAACGCAAATAAACCGTTTCTAATATCCTGCTCTAGCTCTACCTTCTCTTTGCGATAGATTTTCTGCACCAAGCGCATTGAATGAAACCCACCATTTTTTGCAGCCAATAGTTTTCGCAAAGCATACGTGATTCACTGCGAGGAAAACATTTGGCACTTGAATTAGTTTGGCTGCATACCATTCGTGATACAACGAGGGGTCGGAAATTCGGAGCAATTTCATCATAGTTCATTAAACTGTGAATCGTGATGGAATCCGCTAGATCGTGTAATTCTCTTCTTGTTTCTACAAGAAAGGAAATATATTTCGTAGATAAAAATATATCGATACAGACGGACTAGAACTTGGTGTCCTGAGACCTCCAATACCGAGCCATCTTGTGTGCAGCAGAACGTTGTTGGAATAATAACCTCAGCAGAAAATCATGTTTTCCTCTATTTCTTAAAACTATTAGGTTGCGGACCTAATATATATTTATGAAAATTACACATTTTGTAATTTTATTTCCATTCCCTTACACCATGACTTTCATTTCTATTTTTTTTCCAAAATTACGCAGTGTTGATCTAAATCCATTTATATGAACTATGTTGAAGCTGACTGAAATCAGTGGCCTCCCCTTGTAAGTCATGCAACATTATTCCATAATTATGGAGTAGTTTGGAAGACTCGGTATTGGAACCAGTGTCAGCGGAGTCGAATTATGGAAACATTCAATGAGGAAGTAGCTAATAGTTTTCCTGGTGCATGCTCAGAGGAAAACAAGTTGAACATGTAGCACAAATTACTTATATTAAGAATATCTTTAAGAAGGTAAGAGAAGTATTTAACTAATCAAAATATTTTTAATTTTAATTTGATTTGGTCTCAAATATTATCCTAAATGTTTTAAAATTACTTGTTTCCCTCAGTTTCATACGATATAACAAATTATTGACAGTCGTTACCGGATTCAAGTTTTTTTTTTTTTTTTTTTTTTTTTTTTTTTTTTTTTTTTTTTTTTTTTGTAACTGCTTTACGTATCTTTTTAACATCGAGGTCTTTAGAGACGGGAAAGGATGGGGGGCAAGGATGGGGGCAAGGAATGGGAAGGAATTCGGCCATTGCCTTTTGAAGGAAGCATCCTGGCATTTGCCTGGAGTGATTTGGGGAAACCATGGAAAACCCAAATCTGGATGCCCGGACGGGGATTCGAACCGCCGTCCTCCCGAATGCGAGGCGGGAACGCTAACCGTTACACCGCCCCGCTCGGTTCAAGTTTTAACCTTTTTGGTGAATAAGTTTTTACATTGCCCTTATCACTTTATTTAAGATTAGAGTAATCTGTTTAGTGAATAGAAGTTAATAATCTGTTAATATTTTGGGGTAATGTTGACACATTAAGAAAAATTTAATTTTAAAACAAAGATGGCTTTTAGGCAACAAACAATCCTTACATTTGGTAAGAAAATTACAAGTGATGCTGACCAACTACAGTACATTTGGGGCTAATAAAATAATATTGAAATTGAGTTTGACTGATATTTTACGTACTTTGTGTTAGTTATAAAGCGTTCTGGTACTGAGATTTTTATTTGGGATGTAGAGTTATATAATGGCTAATTTTTCTTTCGTAGTTTTGGCACTGTAACTAATCACACACAGTACATTTCTCTCGCACCTAAACATGAAGAAAGTTGACATGATATGTTTGTTTGGGGAGAGTAAAAATATTGGCCAGCCTCATTACCTGTAGTATTTTAGCCAATATCATGCTGCTACTCGCGTTAACTCACTCTTTCTGCCTTACTATTTTTGAGTATTTGATTTTATTACTACAACACATTGAATCCAATTTAAGTGTGTCTGATAATGTGACTCGCATTATAAGAGACACTTTATGTCGTCATATTTTTGAGAATTCTGTCTATCAACTGAATTTTTACTGTGACTGAGGAAAGGACTTCTTTGACCTCATAAAGACCTGATCAGATCATCGCAAATTTGCTTGATTAGCTCTTCATTAAAAAGATGAAATTAGCATTACATAACTTCCGACCCCAGAGCTATCTTTTCCAAGGTCTATGAACCTCATTAGACTTAATACAGATTTTTTTATTTGCCTAACATCTCCTTTACGACCAGACCACCAAAACTGTTTAGCAATTCCATTATTCGTGATTTTCCATCCACTATGACCCAATAAAATCGAATCATGATACAACTTCATGGCTGACTCTCTTAATTGTTTTGAAATGTCAATTCTGTCAACTGGTTTTGTTCCACGATGTAATATATCATCAAGGAACACAAATCATTTTTTCTCCACTTACTATAGTCCTCATCTTCTGCTTGTGCGGTTGGTACTACGAGTGAAGGTGGATCTTGAGCTTCTATCGTTTTCTATTTTCTGTTCAATCGGTCTGCATTAGCATGTAAAACTCCAGCTCTATGGACCACATCAAACTGAAATTCATTAATCATTAGAGTTCAATGCATAAATCTATTAGAAGGGTCTTTCAGACCTAACATCAGTTTAATGTGGCATGATCAGTTATTACAGATAATTTTCTTCCATAAAGATATAAACAGTTAACACTTCAAATGACTGCTAAATGTTTGCATTCTGTGATACTATAGTTTGTTTCTGTTTTACCTAACTGACACGATCCATAAGCTACTGGCTTTTCTTTTCAATCTACGACCTGTAATAAAACTGAGCTTAGTAACGGACAATAGGTACCATAATATTTCTTCCATTATAATATTAGTAAGGATGTTTTCATTAAGCACAAGTTCCATGTGTCAAAGGAATTAATCGATGTTAAACGTGATCTCCTAAGGCGAGAATTACTTCTTCCTAAAGCTGCCTAAATTGATAATGAAAAAAATGATATTTCTTATTGAGGTCATCAGTATTCTTGTTGTTAACACACGAAAACAATAGGTTTCGTATTATAAGTTACATGCCTGTATAATAGCATGAGGTTTATGGAATTCAGTGATATGTTTTCACACAGAGAGAATAACTAACAGTAAATTACCTCCTAAAAGTCACGGTGAACCATGCGCAAAACTTTTCTGGTGAGTTCAAAATAATAGAGCGAATGGAAAGAAACCGTCTTGTCGAAGAAACAATTATATTGATAAGATTGATGTACAATCATTCCCTGATCAAGTGAAAAGAACCGAACAAAGTAGTAAGTAAGTTACAGAGAAACGAATCAGTGCATATAACCAGAG
Source organism: Vandiemenella viatica (assembly GCA_031002005.1). Classification (NCBI taxonomy): domain Eukaryota; kingdom Metazoa; phylum Arthropoda; class Insecta; order Orthoptera; family Morabidae; genus Vandiemenella; species Vandiemenella viatica. Next base: position 9,843 of record JARYHS010006619.1, read on the forward strand.
AGATATTCGTCGCAAAACTAAAATAATGATTTCAAAGACATATAAAGTCATAAGAAAACCAATAAGTCGACAATTTCAAAAGATCATTTTACATTGTAACTAGGCCACAGAGAATAACGTTATTTATTTGTTAAAGAATAAAAAGTTCAGAAGCAATTATCAGTGAGCAAGAAATCATTTAATGAATTTATAATGAAAATAAGAAAGGCTACATACGTCTAGATCATCAGAGACTGGGAGAGAACTCGGCCGTAGCTTTTTGAAGCAACCATCCTGGCATTCGTCTAGAGTGATTTGGGGAAACCATGGAAAAACCTCATCTAAATGAGATTCGAACCCACAACCTCCCGAATGAGAGATCGGAACGTTACCGCTCATCCAACACGCTTGGTGTTATTATTGGAATATATGAAAAAAAGTACACAAAAAATAATTGTATAGTTATTCCACATTTCTGACCTCTGCAGAAATTAAGAAATACGTGCTACAAATCAATTCCGTCCTACTTTAGAGCACAAAGAGGAAGACTGACCTATTTCTCTTCGTCATACAAGTGGCAACTTCTGTTTGGTTCTGATATGAAATAAGGGAATCGAAGTCTCATGCTTTATTACTATCTTATTCAAAAATGAATTTTCCTAGTCCTCTAAGCGATGTAAAAGTACATTTGATGCTTAAAAGTGACGATTTTTGTATTCATCTGTCAAAACCGAGACACCCAGCTGACACAATCTTTGCGGTACTCATGATGTTGAACCTCCTGTAAGAGTGAATAATCTAACTCCCTTTCAGTGAATTACAGCCCTTAAAAAAAGTTTGTTCTACAAAAATAGTTCTCCTATTAATGGTGATACCTTCTTCTTCATTTGAAAAAGTGGTGCTAATTTCTACCTTTATGATCACTGTAATGGATTAAGTCTAATTTTCGATATATCTATGATACATATCACGAATCACGTAGTGGAATCGATAGGCAGAATATTAAAAAACAAGAAGATGTGTGAATTAATGATAACTGTTTTACATTCACTTGGACTGAATCCACCTTGTCCACTACAAACGGTTTAACGCCTTTAAGGTATGAGAATAACAAGATTACACTGGGAATTAAGCAAGATAGCTTTTGCTTTTCTTGAGTGCCTTTCTCTACAGTTAAAATTCTGTTACTCAGTTTGCGAATCGATTGCAATAATAGCAACAACCATTCAGCCATGTATGTGCGCAGGTTCAAAAATTTCTTCTAAGCAAATAGTATTTCCACTGAAGGTAAGAATGAATGGGAGGGGGACGTGGCAGGTTTCTGAATTCGTCATTCAGAATACATGTGTCTGTTGGACCCCTGAGAAACAGGTACCAGCCAAACTTTAATCAGTAAAGATGATTATGCAATTTATATATATTTTCTCCGTAGTCAACGCTCCACTAAAATTTGTGTGAAATATTGATTAAAATATGAAAAGTCAAATAAAGGTTTCCTGTTTTTCGTATTGTTTAACTGTTGGTGTAATGCCGTGTTCTAATAAAAATCTTTGAAGAAAATGTCAAGCAGTGATCAATTAAAACAAAATTTTGTTTCCACGTGCTTCAATTTAGTTTCTGGTAGAAGATTTGGTAGTGTGGGTAAGAGGAAAAGTTTTATAGAACGCGATTGAAAACTAAGCAACAGTTAACACAGATTCCAAAGGATTCTTTGGGATTATTATTATTATTATTTTATTATAGCATTATGCCTTGTCGATGTCGAGGCCATTAGAGGCGAGAAAGGAGTGGAGGTAAGGAACTGGAAGGAATTCGGCCATGGCCTTTTGTAGGAAATATCCCTGCTTTCGCGTGGAATTATATGGGAGAATCATCTGGATTGTTGGACAGGGATTCGAGCCCATGCGAGGCCAGAGCGTTACCGCTCACCCACCACGCTCGGAGGCGATTCTAAGCGCTGAAACCTTTTATCAGATCCACAGCCAGTTAGAATAGTTCCTCCAATGAGAAAAATTCTTGTTTTTTATGTAGACGTGTATGTATTAATGCTACTTTTTAGTCTCATACTATCCAATTCTTCAGCATCTCTTCTTTCATTTGATGAATTTAAATGAAAGCTTCAAAAAAATGTCTACATCCTGGAGAGCGTTATCAGAAAAAATTAAAAGATTATCAACAGAAAGTTCAAAAAACGTATAATAGCAGATTTCGGTCGCATTTATTTGGCAACTCCTAATTCAATTTTAATGAATTTCCGAGAATTAATTGAAGAATGGGCTTTTGATTGTAATATATTCGACGTACAATTTTTGGCAACTTTTCTGGTAACATAAAAATTTATAAAGATAGTTAGTTATATTTTATTTTAAGCTACCCTACAGTAAATTCAAATATAAAGTAATTGTCTATTTCTATTTAAATGATATCTGAATATATTACATAAACACAAAAAATCAGATGTAAGAAGGATTATTACTGCGCAGTCACCTTTTACATCACCTATATATTTATTTCATCACCTAACATAGAATTAGATTCTATTGACTGACATAGATTTCGTAATTTGAGGTAGAATCCTACCACATGGAACGAATGTGTAGTTGCGTGACTGGTAGTGTAGAGAATTATACTTTTTTCCGGTTGATGCATATTTTCTATTGTTTGGACATTAAGGATATGTTCTCCTGCACCAACACCAAACGTTTTAGTTTCAATGAGAACAAAGCTGTAGATTTCCAGATAAACATTAATAACTATTTCAATTTCCTACACATTGTATTCATTCGTTGATGAATGACATATATCAAGAATTCATAAAATAATATTTGAAATCATATGGTATGATTCAAGTTTTTGTTAGGAAGAAAACATTTTTCTGCGTGCCCCTCCGTCCCCTTTTATATAGAATGTCCATAGGACAGTATCTATCTAGCTGTAATACAGATGTCATTTCTGCTAGTCCCTACTATCGCGTCTTATGCCACCGGTCATTAAAGCAGCTTAATCACCATGCTTTCAGCGTGACGCAAGGCCGTTGTCAGCTACCTTCATGTTATGTCTCATTACTTCACTTGCGTGATAGCGATAATCAGGCGAGATATGTAGAACCGTCAAATCTTTCCACGAGTTGGTTTACATTTAAGGATACCTGTGTTAGCATTCGACATTCGACACTTTGAAATAAGCCTTACGATGGATGAAAATTTCGCAGGGAAAAGTGATGATGTACAGATAAATTTTTAATATTTTGTAACACGTATTTTTGCCGCTGCATGTATGGCAAGTTGGAATGTGACAGTAACTTCATAATGCTGTTGGCTTGAAATAAGATATCTGCCAAGGTGGATTATATATCCTGTTGATGGAATTAATAATTTTCATCTTTTTTTTCAGTTGCGTTGTCTGATGGATTAGACGTAAAATATTTCTTTCAGAGAGTTGTTATACAGTATTCTAGGAACTTTCATTTACAAAGAATTTAATTTTGTCGTGATAGCAGAAACCTTAATTGTATTTTTATTACAATTATTGCTTTCAACAGCTAATAATCTCACCTATTTAGCTTTTGCTTATAAAAAAAGTTTCTAAAAGATGGTTTCAATGATTAAAAGTTTTTATTGAGAGTTTTACGGTTTGTCAATGTCATTGATCGGGGAGATAATGAATTCGGCCATTTTATTTTTAAGGAACCATCCCTGCATACGCTTGAGCGATGAATGGATGCAATGGAAAACCAATATCTGGATTATCGGTCCGGGAATCGATCTTACGTCATCCCGCCCGGACTCTACGACGCTCACCAACCAGGCTGTAAATATTTGGTCTTTGTCTTAAACTACTTAATGGAATTGGCAGCTGCTCGAAGAAAGAAGTCTTTTATGAATATTATATACGATTCGGTATTTTATGTTAGTTACGTACAAAGCAGACATTGAACTTTTGCTTAAGGATCCACAAACAAAACAATGCAAAAAATATTATTTAAATATTGTAATAACCCTTGTATATTTCTTAGTAGAATAATGCAGTTACGAGTATTTACATCTTGTCACTGTCCATCTCTTTTCTGATCGGCGTAAAAACTTTCTTTGAAGGATTTGTGGTGCCAGGCAGGAATACTTTCCATATCCTCACCTCCTCTAATAAATGGTCCTTCTACACCGTTTTACATAACCGTTCTTACCGAAGTCAAGGCACAGTTTAAGGGAAAACGTATTCTCTTGCTGTCAGAACGTTACGTGTGTCACCAGAATGTTTCCCTTCTTCGCTTTGTTAACAAATTGTGTTACCGCCGAGTAGTTGCGCAACCAGTCTATACGGAGCCTCATGCTGTGTGGTCTGCCCCTGAGAGGAGCGCAGCCCTGCAGTACAGGTAGCCCGATAAGGGACTGCGAGACAATGGAATGTATACACATCGTCACTCACAATTGCACTCGACTGATGCTAACTCGCGTTCTTGCAGAAACTGATTCGTAGACTGTAAACAACTTCCTGTCGTCAGAACAATTTGGTTCTTAACATGTTAAGTGCAACACACATTACATTTAAAACAGGCTCTAATATTACCGTGATAAACAATAACTTCATGCAGCGGGTAAAACTATCATGTTTTATAATTATACTTATATTATTCTGGTGACTTAAATGGGCACAGGCCATAAACCTAGATACAAATAATTTGTAAACTACTGGACTGTATGATATTAACAGCTCAGTTCCATGGATCGTGCTGTTTGAGGATTTAAAAATAAATAAATAAATAGAGACAGTGTGTTAAAGAAGTCTTGGTGGTGTATAACCATTATTGGTACACGCTGAATATCGTTGACATGCAGCATTATGGAATAAACTAAAACTCGTGTTCTTGTACACATCATGGTGTGTTAAACTGTAATACGAATACCCTCCAATAACAATATTAAATTCGATATTAAGCTATTTTCCTGTGCAGTTCTGTACTAAGCATTAACAAAAAAATGATTGAAACGGTCATATTATTTTAACACAACCAGATTGAAATGACGTTCTTTTAAATGTAAGAATATATTAAACCATTGACTGAAAGGCTATTCTGAAGCTGTAAAAAGATGTAAGATTTAGAACATTAGCGCTATTTTACTTCCAGTTGATTGTTATTCACAATTTGATATTGGCGTTAACATTTAAACTAATGTAAAATAAAGCTTCATACAGCATCATGTGCACTACATTATATTATTAATAAATGAAGGATTCACGACGCCAATTTTTCTTCGTGTCTGTAGCTCTAATATAGATTCATATTGCTAATGAATTTGATAATTATTGCTTCAATTTTGGTACTAAATCTGTAATTAATGACGTTCCATAAACATGAAAAATTATCTAGTCGAAATTAGGAACAAAATTGTAGTAAACAAAATTTTAGAAATACCACCATTGTAATTTTTATTCTATTAACAAAAAATTAATATTACCGTCACTTTATTTAATAGTTGTCCACGATTAGTTACTACGTAAACAACAGGTTACATTCCAGAAAAACACTGAACATATGGCGTATGATCAATTTAATGAAACTTAACATCCCTGCTTCACTACTGATTATATCGTAGTTACACGAAGTGGCGTGACAGTTTGCTGCTGGTTCATTGCTTTAAATTACTGTAAAATACTTGAAGGTCAACAGTCCAAGAAACTATTTGTGGCTGTATTTGTTAGAGCCTTAATAACGAGTTCTTGCTTAAGAAAAACCGGTTGTGAATTAATAAAGTCATTGTATAGTTAAAGTTTTATAAACAACACCCACCGATACCACCTTTAAAAAATGTTGCATTGACCAAACTTGATACTTCTTTTTCAAATAATTGACGACCGGATAAATTATAACTGACGGAATATCTGAAACACACTCCTTAAACTCAGTTATCTTCCATAATCTTGAGATAAAGTGTTCCCTACATTATAAACAAAATTGTTGCTGAGAAGACCAAACCAAATTTAGAATGAAAAATTTTTCATGACAACTTAGTACCAAACTTCCTAGAAAACCCTACCTAATATCGCTGACAAAGCCAACCTTCACCTTAAAACTTTTAATGAAGTCCTATATTAAAATAACCAGGACTTCCCACAGCTACCGGGCAAAATCTGCCCAGTGATTCGACGACGTGGTATGACATTCAGATCGCTACACCATATGGATCATTCTAACCGTGTGCTTAAACTACATTTCTATCAAAACTGTTATTGTAATCTACCTTCATTTAACGTTTATAAACGAATTCTTAAACATAAATCTTCTCACTTTAAATGCTAGCAGTACATCAAACTAAAACTTAACACTCTCCATTGTGACCTATATTTTCTAATATGACTCAAAACCTCCATTTTTTGTTCTTAATACAGTGAAATCAAATGTTTTAATATGCATATTTCAGTATTTTGTATTTAGTCCTATCGTATCATTTTAACTCTCCTTCTTGCTTTTAACTTATTTAACTTCTTCTTTCATAATGAAAATTAATTAGCTGAAATAATGGCTATCAATATGATGCGATCTATTTCCTTTGTTTCTATTTAACGTCCCATTTTATATACTGAATACCTCACATATTTCCATCCTTTTGGTTACCAAATTTATACCGATACAACTTTTTTGCATGTTTAGAAACCATGAGTCTATTAGCGGATCTTTTTGTTACGTCTTCTTACGTATTACACTTTAGTGCACTACCCGATACTCTCATTCAAGTCTTCTTTCAATACTTCCCTAATGTTATGGCATTCGTCATTCGTTTAAAGTGGTAAATATAAAAATGCTAGGGAATGAAAGAGCATCAGAAGATGATTATTTAAGACTTACAGAATCCAAAAGTTTTTTGCTATTTGTTTGAGTCGAATAAAGTATAAAAGGAAGAATGTTTACTTAAATATTTACAGAAGTCTTAGTTAGTAATAACTGAAATATGTCTCAAGGACATCAGAAAAAATTTCTCAAGCTCAAAAATTAAGCGAACGATTCTCCCCACTCCCCCAAATTTTAAATGCAAGGCACTGTCGTCATAGAATTCCTCATCTGGTGATAGACACCATGTTTGTGATAACATTTCCAAGAAGTAAGTTGTGCAGCAACAGTTATCGATATATATGCTGTTTTTTTACTTGGTCCACCGCTTAATTCAACGTAACAGCATATTACAGGCAACCCCTAAACCCAATGGACGGGGAAATTTAGTACTGGCTATTACATATAAAATACCACCGCGCGGATTTTCATAATCAAATCTTCCACGAGTCCATGTGAGTACCAGGGAGATCCCGGACTCATATCTGCTCCGAAACCGGAACATGAGTCGTGGAATGACCCCGGCTTCCACTAGTCTACCTGGAACAACTGTTCAGATTATTCAGCATGCTTTTAGTTTTCTCTTTTCACTTGCGCGAAGTCTTTTGAAACAGACAGCATTAATATGCAATCATTTGGACTTATTTATATAAGTTAACCCGTTTTCATACTTCGTGTTTGTATAAATCTTGGACACATGTCAATGATAAAAATTGTTGATGTGAACAGTTCTAACACAGAATTTCGCAACTTCGGATACAATCGAAGTCTGATAAATGTTCTCATTCGAACTGGTGGGAGTAGGATTTCAAACATTCCATTAAATTTTGAATTGATAATTTCGAGGCTTATTCTTTTATTTCGTGATTCTCCTTTCAGCAATAAAGTATATTAACAGGCAGAATCGCTGGCCACCGGGTCAGAAAAAAAAATTTCTTCTCACATTTCCAATGATAAATCTAATATCATACCATCCACGGGAAATAATGTACGCCGTCGAGGATACAATGTCACATAAGGAATGGTCAAGTATAGTTACCCGTAATACGTAGGGGGAAATATAATAAATTCATTAGTTTCACACTTAGTAATCCACCAAAGCCTTTTAGACTGTCCTCCGTCTATTCGACAACGAATTTCGTGAATACGGTAAATCATGGGTTAGTGGTCATATTTATACGCAGTTTTATACTGAGCTATCCTGTAAGGGACTGTAAAGTCGCTAATAATTTCAGTCATAAACTATTAGGAAACTTCTTTTAGCATTTTTAATTACAAAAACACCACTAATATCTCAGTAATAAGTACAAAATTTAGTAAAATCGTTACCTGAAAGCTTGTAAAAACCGTAATATGTTGTTAAAAGTGTGCTATCAAATTGAAAGAAGTCCCGATGCAACGTTCGAATTTACTTTTAATAACATAATTAAAATAAAACGGAATACAAAAACAGTAGGGCATCAAGAAGTGATATTACAGTGACATTTTGTTATTCTTCAAAGCATTGTATTGTCATTCTGGTATGCTGCAGGATCTGACTCGTCTGCTGTTGCTGAGGCTCAGAACTGTCTTACATATGTCTGCAGCCAATTCCTCATCTCCGATTTAATAGCCCTGAACTGGAATCGGTGAGATTCCTAACTTGTATATCTGCCGTCGTTCCTTTGCTTCTTGATGAATCATCGGTTATCCCCTCCTATAAATTTTCTCCAATGACGAAGCATTGCCTCTATTAATTATCAAAAATAAGTGCCGTAAATGATTACTGTAACACCATCACAGACTATCCGAACGTATCAATCTCTAATAAACACATCATAACACACGAATGTTTAATCAGAAGCAGCCTCAAATTCTTGTAATATGTGCAAGTAAAATGTCATTGCAAAATAAAATTTGAAATTAATTTCTTTCTTTTGCTAACATTTATAAATTCCGTCAAATGCTGCTTAGAACTGCAGAAATATTGAAGAAAAAAAGAGTAACGAACGCTCAGTCTTGGCATTTAAGAGGTTTGATCTCCGTTCCGGCCATCCAGATTTCGGTTTTCCATGTTTTCTCGAAATTACTCCAAGCAAATAGCGGAATGGTTCCTTCAAAAGGGAATTACCAAATTCTTTAATGCCCCAGCTAAAGGTAAAACTGTGCAGTCAAATCTTTAGCAAGTCAACGATTGCACAATCCGCTCTTTCCAGTTTGAACGCGCTACCGTGATGCCGTCCACACGCTGCGTCTTGCATGCACAAACTAGTTTGTGCAGGTAAGAGCGCACGCAAGACGGAGCGTGTAGCCGGGGCATAACGTTCGCTGTTTCCATTCCACTCCAGCTCTAATGACCGTCACATCGATTAGTCGTAAAAACATAAAAATAGCTACCGATAAAAAAAAACCATTTAATAATAATATACTTCATTTACTGAGATTTCAACTAATAAAATCTAGTTCCTAACCACTATATGAATATTTTTGTACCATTTCCAAATAGTATCACCATTTCGTTACACATAATCTATAGTGTTTTTTTTTTTTTTTTTTTTTTTTTTGCTTTACGACTCGTCGACGGCTAAAGTCATTAGAGGCGGGATGGGACTGGGGACAAGGAACGGGAAGGAATTCGGCCATGGCCTTTTTGAAGGAAGCATCCTGGAATTCGCCTGGACTGATTTGGGGAAACTATGGAAAACCCAAATTTTGATGCCCGGACGAGGATTCGAACCTGCGTCCTCCCGAATGCGAGGCCAGAACGTTAACCGTTCACCCACCACGCTCGGTAATCTATAGTGACATCTTTAATTTCATACTCCTAACAAAAAAAGTAACGGTAACACTTAACATTTTAACATGTTGGTGATTTTTTCGGCCCAAGTCCTTAGTTGCTATGATAACTGTTTTAAGGGTTGTTTCTGACTTGCAACTAAACAAATGCTTTTGAAGGCATACGCGTTTCGCCTTTATTCAAGGCATCTTCAGTGCCAGTTTTTATATATAAAAAAGGCAAAAACATTTGTTTAGTTGCAAGTCAGAAACAACACATAAAACACTTAACATTTTGTCGCTAACCTCATTGTTGTTACATCTGACGCAACTGTCTAACCATACCCTACAAGAATAATTACATTCAGCTAAACAAACATGTCTTAGTGTTTGTTTTAATTTCACGCTGTCAGAGAAATGAAATAAACTCTAACGCTGAAACTCTTTTTCTAGTTCCTGCTTTCTAATAAAATTTTTGCAAACATCATACTGCAATCAACACTTTTATAAGTCCATGTGGTTAGTAAAATGTTTTTACCACTTATTTTCCACTGTCAAAAAACTTTATTTTACGTCACCTTACTCACAGAGGAAGTATATTCTGCTATGTTCTCATTTTTTTTTTACTGTATTAATTATGGCATGTCAGGATCTTTTAGATAATTATGACTGTAAACATAGACAGTATGACAAATTGTATACAGTTTCAGTGCGTCAAAATTCTTCAAAATATAGCCTCTGAATCGCAGCATAGAATTATCTAGCACTTTGAAGTCAGCTTTTATGTCTGGATACAGTTTCCTGACGTAATTTCGTAACGCGGAACGCTGAATAACTGTCATTACAGTAATACTCATAAAATGATTAGTCAGAATGTACACATTATTATAATATCTATTTTAAATCCTGAAAGTCGAAAGAAACTTTTAAATAGAGAAAAAGCTAATCCATCAATTTTTTCTTGTTGTCGAAATTTAGAAACTTTGGTTGGTTGTTATACTACAATAATTCATGGGAGGTGTTGATAAATACCTTAATTACTATCCCGGAACTACGTGTAAAAAATCAACTATTTTGGATACATGCCCCTTAAAATATTTAGTGATAAATATCCGTAAATTTACATAATAAATCCTCGTAGCTGTTTGTATTACATGTGGTCTTAACAGCCCAACCAACATCCCTGGATCCCCCGCCTGGGCCAGTAGTAGAGATTTTTTTTTTTTTTTTTTCGACAGGGTAGTTAAATGCGGCACTGGGCCCAACATCGAAATGTTTGACAAATCAGTTGCAAAACTAGTAATAAAAGCTACATAGCAACAGAAGCCATTAAGGCAATACAACTACACATCCGCTCATCGCCTGATTATCCGGTTAGAATCCCATAGATGGAAGATATTTCGTCGGCTTCAAACCAAAATGTCATTCCAGTGCACGTGTAATGAGCACGTGCAATACTGTTGAAGGTTGATATGCTACGATTTGCTGGCGACATTGTCTTGTTAGCAGAACAGGCTGAGGATATTGAGAAGTTACTGAATGGCATGAACAAAATACTAAAGGAAGATTTTGGTCTGAATATAAATCAAAGCAAGAGAAAAGTGATGAAATGTAGCAGAAATGATACCAATCTCAGTAGATTAAATATAAAAATAGGATCGGATGCAATAGGAGAAGTAAGTGAATTTTGCTACTTGGGAAGCAAAATTACAACCGATGACCGAACCAGGAATGATGTTAAAAGCAGAATAGCACTAGCAAAAAGAGCCTTCGTAAAAAAGAGAATCTTTTAGTTTCAAATATTGATCTAGGATTTAGAAAGAACTTTTAAAAAATGAGTGGAGCACAGAATTTTATGCTAGCGAAGCATGGACTTTAGGAATACCAGAAAAAATGAAAACTGAAGCATTTGAAATGTGGTGCCACAGAAGAATGCTGAAAATTATGTGGACAGACAAAGTAAGAAATGAACGAGTTTTGTAAATGATGGAGAGGAAAGAAGTTTATGGCTGAAGCTTACAGAAAGAAAAGACAGGATGGTAGGTCATATTTTGAGACATGCTGGAATGGTTAGCTTGTTAGTAGAAGGTAAAATTGCAGTGGAAGACAAAGATTAGAATATATGAAGCAGATAATCGAGGACGTGCGTTGTAAGGGATATGTTGAGACGAAGAGGTTAGCACAAGATAGGAATGGATGGAGGATTGTAAAAAGGTTTGAGGAAATTTAGACGAGATCTAACAATGACTTTCTCAAATTGATTATAAAAAAAATGTGAGAGATAATTCAGTGACAAATAATTGCGGGATTTTGGTGAGTCCATATCGAGGAGAGTATTGTTCAACTGACTGGCTTTTTGCGTAGTAGTTTCAAAATTAATTGTTGTAGACGAAAAGAATCTTTACAAACCTATATTTTTGCGTCTTTACCAATATTAGATGCAAAACATATGTTTTGAAGAGGTTTAAATTTGAACAAGAATTATGTCAAAAAATAAAAATCCATCTCTCGACAATGTACAGTACGGACGATGTGGAATAGCATAACGTAAATGAATTTGTGGATAAAAGATAGCACGGTTGGCATGAGTTCAGTTCACAGCATCGCTATACCAGCCATCATAATTACAGTTTTTAGGCTTATTTCGAAAATATCTTTAACGAATGCTTATATTGTCTATACACCCCATCTCAAAACTACTCGTTTCAGATATAGAATAACATATAGTATAACACGAATCTTAGGGGGTTTTCATAGAGCAGAATTATTATTATTATTTTTTAAAGTACGTAGGTAATGGAGGCATATAAAAAAGATTCAGCACAAACGCAAAATAATGTAAGGCATGTTCTCCTTGAGTAAGGAGATTTTGAACAGTGCATCTTGCTTCGTTCTCTGTTTGCTGCTTGATGACGCATACCAACTGCCTGTGTGACTAATCCGTCTACAGGGCATTACTCACTCGCGAAGTACTCTGATCGTCTGTACCCGGTACTACATTTCTCGAAACACTTCTTGTTTGCAGCGACTCACAGTAACAATTTTCTAAATATCTACTGCCTATCCTAGAACCAGACAATCGCTGACGATGCACGTCGTGTGTGTCTTGGAACAGGCCACACAGGTCTAGTTCGTGGCTGCACGAGTGTGGCTAACCGCACTCGCGGATAAGCGATAGTAATTCAACTCAACTTTAGCTCTTTTTTAAATTACTGACATTTTCTTATGTACTGCATCCTGTCGAACTCAAAAATATTATTCATTCAAAGTTAACTGCCTTATTGAAACTCGAATATCAAGCTCTTAGCTTAAAAACACTTCTACATGTATATAGAAATTACTTGTTGATAGAATATGACCTACATTGAGTGGAGCGAACTTGTTTACCCAATGCAAGGTATTTTCTGGCAATAAGGGGAAGGTGAATTGGGTGGACCCCACTTGGATTGTTGATCCAATGGAGTAGACACATCCAAATGTTAAGTCTGAGAATGTACGCCGGAAACGCCACCGACGAGCACGGTTGGGTCAGGTCAGGTCATTGCAGACTCTTGTTAGTGTTCAACGCCTGCCACCGTATTAGCCGAGTTTTGCTCCGGTAGCAGGAGAAATTTTCAAGGTCCACACCTTGACCAGTAGAGTCGGAGAGATGGTGGGTACTGCACAATGTCTTATTCATCAGGTTGTCTACCAATATCCTGGGTTAAATAAAAATATTCTCCGCAGGACGTATGGAACAGTATACGACTCTGATTATAGTGATTCGTCCATAGGATGGATACGTTACATTTGACGGCCTCAACGATGGCTACCGGAAGAGTAGGCCAGAGAGATATGGAACCGACTCTCCCCGTTCCACTTCATTCAATTCCACATACACATAAAAACACAACACACCACAGTATTTAATACCTAGTTAAAAGTTCTCTGAGTACCCCCAAACTACCGAAAAAATCAGTCAGTTTCTGTCCTTTAAATAATATTCACCAATTTGTTTGGCTGCCCATCTAGCTGGAGGTAGTACCATTGTAACGGTTCTGTATCTATCAGTATCAGCATTTACTGAAAATATGTAATACGGCCATTCAGGAACTGGAGCTGCTTTAAGAAAAATTTACGAGTACTGATATGCGTGGTTTGTTCTATACTTTCAATAAGGAAAGCAGTGGTTAGTCCAAAGGCATAACCTCAATTCACCTGTACAGCTTCTATAGAGTGTGAACCATGTCTGCTCTGGAATAAATCAAACAGTAAACTGATAAGATTACAATAGATGGTGGCAGCTAGTCGGTTTCCCATGTCTTCCCTTTCGATATGGTAGTGAATGTCAATTTTTGTTATGTGAATGCCTGTTGTTGGGTATGTGTTGTGTATTCTTAGTGTCGAGAATAAAATGACAAGAATGGAGAGGATGATACCAGACTGTAGACCATTCGGGTTTACTCATACCAAAGTAGCCACCAAGTTAAACGTTCCCAATAGATGGATAAATTGCCATTAACAGTGTCATATGCACTCACTCCATTCGAACTGCGAGAGGTTATGAACTTTGGTGTGCAGTCTGGTGATTAGGAATCGAGCACCACCACCTCCCCTACCCTGACACGTCCCAGTGCTGAAAATATCTTTTGCTAAACGGATTCCAACCTGGGAACACCATGCCATGTGCCATGTGCCGATGGAGCCGCACCGAACTCAAATACGTCGAACGTGGTGGTGAACGGTTAACGTTCTGGCCTCGCATTCATGAGGACGTGGGTTCGAATCCCCGTCCGGGCATCCAGGTTTGGGTTTTCCATGGTTTCTCCAATCACTCCAGGCGAATGCCGGGATGTGTCATTCAAAAGGCCATGGCCAAATTCCTTCCCATTCCTTGCCACCAGTACTTTACCGCCTCTAATGACCTCGACGAGACGTAAAGCCATAAGTAAAAAAAAAAAAAAAAAACTGATAAGCACGAAATAATTAAATTAAAATTGCTCAACAGATGAATGTCACCAGTACTGCAAAAATAACAGTGTCAGTACAGGCATCATGCCAACCAAAACAGTTTTGTTTTCTCACAGATGGAGTTAGGTTGAAACATGGGCGCCGGCAGGATTGCTTCTAGGGGGGTGCACCAGGGCTGCATTGGTGCCCCCCCCCCCTATCGGCCCAAAAAATTCCGGGCTGGGCGACCTTTTTTTTTAGCTCTACTACTGCCCAGACGGCGACCCGGGATGTCAGGGGGGTGCACTGCAAGTGCACCCCCTTGCACCCCCCCTCCCGGCGCCCATGGGTTGAAATGCAGTCTGTTCCAAGAGGAAATATTTGTTTGTAAGTTTCGTTCGGCCACGTCCATCGCGGAAATGGCGTATTTTTTTACAACGGAAGCAATCGATTACGTTTATCGATAAAATATAACGAGCTTCACCGAAAATCAGCTCGGACATAGGTTATCTATCTGTAAATTTCTTGCTACTTTTTACAACGGTGTGAAGCTAAAATGCCAATAAAACTTTGCACCAAAGGAACTAAGCAATGTTTCAAGAGAATATTAATTACGTGGCGCTGTTGATCTAAATTTCTAGAGGTTAGTGTTATTTTTTGATAGGTGGACGAAGTTGTACAACCGCAGTGGTAACGATCATTGTGTCGATTCTCCTACAGAGGGTTGTACGGTTTATTCTATTTTAATACTTTATGACAACGAACTTTGTAGATGTAAGAAATATAGCATTATTCATTTCTCTGCCATTCCCACTATATGCAATGGTCGTATCAGCCAATACTTTGTTCACTCACGAGTTTTTAAGGTGGTTGTGATGTTAGCAATGTCATAGGATAGAAGCTAGTTGAAACAGCAGCTTCATAACTGATGAATGCCCATATAGTCTCATCTTTGTCTTGTCCCAGTAAATTAGACTCTAAGCCCGTTACAAATGACTGGTTGAACGGAATATTCTGTTAAGTCTTATGTTCAGTTTTATATCTAAAAACGATTTGACTCGTGACTTCTATTTAGTAGTATCATTTACGGCTGTTAGTTTAGCAACGAAGGCCGGGATCGTAATGTAAACGTTACAGACACAATGTGCGAGCATAGCAGCTGCTTTCTCATTAACTGATAGCATTAAGAACAGAGTATCAAGCAACGCGTCATTCTTCTGTTACTACTTTTAGAAGTTGAGTAAGGGTGGTTGTTGCTACGTTCAAATATCGGAGCAGCAAGACTTGTAAAATGTAATAGCGGTCCTCTACGTTTGCCAGACAAGTTTTGAGATTCACAGTTACAACGGAGCCAGTCGCAAGCGTTATTGGTCGTTGATTTGAAATAATATTAAATTAGCTTTCTATTTTCTTAATTCGCGTGATTAGAATAATAATGTGGTAGTGTTCACCTACAGTCACTTTTTAATAACTTCTATTTACGTTTCGGAGTTTCAACCACATCCTTGATTATCTGCTACAAATGCTCCTCAAGACTGTTTACTTGTAGTACAGCTTGATGTATAATGTGGAGTACCCCAGAATACTTCCGTGTTTCGGATTCCACGTTAACCTGTAGGTCCCATATACCCGGTACGATGACCGGGTTAGGATTGTTAGCCACAAGAGTCGCATGGTACGGCGAATAGAAAACTCATCCGCTTGGTTGCCGAACAGTCCTTTGGGATCTCCCTGCCAACAATACCATACCATGATTTGATTTTCACTGTTCAGTCGTTATATTCCGTGTCTCTGCGAGTACATAAAAGTATATAATTTTTCAAACATCACAAATACCCTCTGTTTCAAATAGGACAGATGAGCGTAATTCTACTTTTAACCTACTCTACACAAATACTTTATCGCTACCCCGATTTCTTCGTGTGTTAAATATTTGTGACAAATGCATTGAAATAGATGTTTACATTACTTTTATACAGTTTGGTGCAATAAACGTAAATTACCTTCTCATTTTAATCCTAGTTTGCTGGAAAATTAAACTTTTGTATTGTTGTTGTTATTTAGGTTTTAGGGCGCGTCGACGACGGGGTCATTAGCGCCATGAGAATGTATTAAATGTCTTGCTATTTACTTTCATGAATCCTAATGTTAATAGTACCGCCAGGAGTTTACCCAATAGCCCACTATTTCTTCTGTCAAAACTGCTTATTCAATATATTTGTTTGGTTAAGATCAGCTCTCATTCTGTTTAATACTTTTGATTCAAATTTAACATTCAAGTAAGATAGTTATCACCTTACACTTTTTTACAAGTTTGGAGATAGATTTTAATCTATTTTGTAACTCGGATTTTTTGAACAATTTTTGTATAGATTGTTTGGTCATAGAATTTACCTACATACACATTTAAATGGAATATTATTGTTAACAAGTTTTTATAAAAAATAAAGAAAAGTGGGGATTACTGGAGATCGCGATTCCGCAAGGAAATAGCGTTAAACGCAAAACACTGCTAGAAATACTTTCCGAAGTACATTCAGTGGTGTCGTACTGATCCAGGTAGTATTAAAATCTAATTTCTGCTTGAAACTAAGTGTCCAGGCTGTACTATACCGAAATTACTGCTTGAAAATACGTCTTGCGATTGACTACATCAGTATGACGTCAGTAGGGGATTTTGTTGTAACGGAATCGCGATTTCTAGTAGACCCGAAAAGAGTTTCCGGCGGGGAATATAGTGCAGGTAAGTTCAATTTTCAAGAAACAACCGACAGATCTGTTAGTAGCAGTTCAATAGCATGTTATTGTCGAAGGTGACATTTATAAAATAAAAATATTATACATGGTGTTGAAGGCCTCCGCACGAATTTCTCCATCTATAAATAAATGGTACTATCATCAAGGAATTTATATCGAGTGCTTCGATATGTCTTCACCTTCTCTCATTTTACGTAAAGTCACCAGAAATTAAAATGTTGAAATATGAGACTGCTGCTTAACTGTGAAATACCACCAGTACTGCGAAAATGACGTACTGCCGTTAAAAGGATTATTCCAATAAAAACTTTTCTCTTATAGGTTGTGGAAACATTGAAATGCGGCCTACATGTGAAAGACATATGTAAATCTCGTTGTGCGGTATCCACCTGGAAATGCCACATTTGTTTCAATGAATGAAACCGATTCCCTTTTTCGATAAAGCCTGGCGGACGTAGCTGATAACATCGCCGAATATTTTCTATTCATAAATTTCATCACTCTTTTTGAGACTGGGGGAAAAATAACACTGGAATGGAGACATTTTGCAACATTTTAAGAGATTTGTATTAATTTTGAAGCGCTGGTAGCATCTGATATCTACGAGACACTCCTTATTTACTTTTTTTTTTTTTTTTTTTTTTTTTTTTTTTTTTTTTTTTTTTTTTTTTTTTTTTTTTTACTTTGACGCAAAATTTAAGTAATTTTGAATAAATCGTATCGAAGCAGTTAATCCGTATTCCGAATAGTTAATAAATTTTTTTGATTTGGTATAGGTCTCTTAGTACCCGAATGACTCATTTTAAACAGTCAGCCCTAATTTAACAAGATACGTTGAAAGGCGATTTAGGAGCGTAAACAGATGCAATTATTTCCAGTGAAAGTTTTGGACACAATCACTTTTTTTTTTTGTGGGGGCAAGGAATGGGAAGGAATTCGGCCATGGCCTTTTGAATGAAGCATCCCGGCATTTGCCTGGAGTGATTTGGGGAAACCATGGAAAACCCAAATCTGGATGCCCGGACGGGGATTCGAACCGCCGTCCTCCCGAATGCGAGGCGAGAACGCTAACCGTTACACCGCCCCGCTCGGTGACACAATCACATTACCGCTTTTAACGTAGATTCATGTGCAAGGGGTATTGCAAAAAAAAAAAAATTGTTTTTGGATAAGTTATTTATATTTAATTTCTTGAATCTATTTTGGAGATATCGTTAACAGTTTCGGTACGAAAGTAAGGAATTCTGTCGATTGTTTAGAAACTCATGGCAATGTCTACGTTATTTCGGCTTTGTGTGATTAATGGGAATTCAAAATATATTGCAAACAATGTTCGGTAAGGCACATAACGAACAGTCTTTATTCATACACACAGTATATGCTGTAAAACCTGATGAGGTTGCATTCATGTTTTTGGGACTAACAGTACAATGCAACAGGAAGTACTGTTGCGGGTAAAGCGAATTCTATACTGCGATCAACAGGTTTAAATAATACATACGCGGGAGATGGCGCTGAACACACTTGTGCGTTCTCATCTTGAGCACTTTGAGATGCATATAACAAAGGATTGCCGGCCTCGGTAGCGTAGGGGCTAGAGTGCTAGCTCCACGTGCCGAAGGTCGCCGGTTCGAATCCGGCCGCGGGCATGGATGTTTAAGTGTTGTGTGTCTTTGTGAATGTCCTGTCCGCCCTTTGGTGTCTATACATAGGATGCATAAACGCACTGGAGAAACTAAAAAAATTCACATGAAGAGATATAAACACATTGAGCTGGCTGAATGGCTTAGTCGCCGAAAGCCATAAAAATAAAAAAAAAATAAACAAAGGATTGTTTACTAGTATCGATAGTACAGAGAACAGCCGCTTGTTTTGTGA
The DNA here is from genome assembly GCA_031002005.1 of Vandiemenella viatica. Lineage (NCBI taxonomy): Eukaryota > Metazoa > Arthropoda > Insecta > Orthoptera > Morabidae > Vandiemenella > Vandiemenella viatica. The sequence continues at coordinate 28,966 of JARYHS010006619.1, forward strand.
ATGCTTTTTATAACCCTTACGAAAGTGTCAGACTTGATGCTGAGGTTGCCGTTATCTAATATATAAAAATAAATGTTTGTTGATTTGTTCGTCTTCTATGCATTCCTATACCGGTTATCCGTTTATGATGAAACTTTGAGTTATTCTGTGCGGGCCTGTGAACGTTTCTGACCAAATAAATGCAAAAAAAAAAAAAAAAAAACAACCACGTCTCGCCCATACACCCTCCAATTTTTTCAAATGTTCTTTATATGAACCCAATTTTTATCGACAAAACATAGACCACAAACTTTGAAACAAAGAAAAATACTGTCTACATTTTGTTTGCAAAATCTCACACCTTTCCAACTTTACTCCAATCTTCTTCACAATTTTTATTCGATTTAGATGGAATTTTTCATACGTATACTTTAAACAATTATATAAATAGTTTCGCTTACAAAAAACAAAATCCCCGTTCTACTCCCCCCCTCTCCAAAAATTCTTGATTTTTGTTTACGTTGTTCATACAAGCAGTTTTATTCGTTTTTGGTAATACTTAGCACACGTAAATTTCTAGATCGTACGGTCTGGTAACTCAAGGGTTAAAGCGGTAACTTCCAAAAGTTTGTCTTCATTCACGGGTTCAAATCCCTGTGGGAGCATGAACTTTTAAAGAGTTGTATATGGTCACATGACCTAGGCCGGAACATTTCGTCGTTCCGATTCGACGTTAAACTGTAGAGCTCTGAAGAAATCAACTACTCATCGTACCTCTGAATCAATGACTTAGTATGGGTCCACCGGAAGGAATAGACCTACGTGTGAATTGTGGACTGTTTTTTTACTTTAAAATAGAGGGCAAATACTGTCTACATTTGGCTTCCAAAAACCCAACCCCTCTCCCTTTTCCGTCCCCCTATTAATTTTTGCCATTGTTCTTTATAAAAAGCCAGTTTCCATCCGATACCGATGGTAATTTGGACATTTATACTTGAAAATAAATATACCGTCTTCTCACCTCCTTTACTCCACCCTCTTAATTTTTAGCAATTGTCTTCATACAAACACACTGGTTTATCATATTTTGATAGAACTCTGCATACATATACTTCAAAACAAAAAGAATAATACTGTCTACATTTAGTTTACAAAAACCTAACACTTCTCCTCGTTTACCCCCCTTAATTTTTGCCGATGTTTTTTCATAGTACTTAGCACATGAATGCTTTAAAACAGAGCGGTCTGGTAGCTCAGTGGTTAAAGCTCTCACTTGCAAGATTCTTGATCCGGCCCCGGGATCAAATTTCGCTGGAAGTAGGAATTTTTTAGTTGTATATAATCAGTGGCTTAGGATGCCCCCTTCGAATTGTAGACTAATTTTTTTCTTCAAAACAAAGAAAATACTGTCTAATTATGTTTGCGAAAGCCCAGCCCTTCTCCCCCTATGCCCCTTCATTTTTGCCAATCATCTTTACACGAACCACATTTTGCATCAGATTTCGCTGGAACTTTGCACATGTATACTCTAAAACGGAGAAAAATAAAGTCTGCATTTGGTTTACAAAAACCCACCGCTCTTCATTAACCGAAATTTACTCTTGAAACTTTAGTTTTTTGTTTTTGCTAATATATCTAAAATGTTAGGGAAATCTGCAAAATAGGATAGTGATATTCTGAAAGCCCATAACATTTCCTGTCAAACTGCGTTAGACCCATTCCGATGGGAAAATTTCTGACCAAGGTATTCGAACTTGAAACTCAATCTACAGTTTATTGAAGGAAATTTGCGCACATATGGTTTAAAATATGTGGAAAAATGTTTTCATTTAGTTTACAAAGCTGCACCAGATCTTCCCCTTCACCCCTCGTAAAACTAATTTACACAAGCAACGTTTTTGGTTTTTGCATCGGTAAGGAAATCTGCCAAAGTTGATGATTGTGGAGAATGTTTACTACAATCCGATCAAAAGAGAGAAAACATCAAAACTTTCACATCCACCCGCCGAGCAACGCTGGGAACTCTTCTGCGGAAGACGAAAGACCAAAAATATTGTATATTCCAAAGCATTAGAATAAACTTTCAATTTTAATTTAAAGTTTAAAAATCATTCTTTCATTTATTTTGTAAGTGTAAATGTCTGTTTTGTATATGTGTACCCACCTAAGAAAGAGGCATTGCAAAGCTAGTTCCTAATTTTTACTAGACTGAAATATGTGATTTATCCTAAAGCTTTTCAAACTCGAAAGACCTGCGAGGAAAATCTTCGGTTTTGTGAATTTTTAAGATTTATAAAACAATATATTTGAGGTATTTATATATTTAGTAACTTTACTATCTATTTTACTAAATAAAATATGGTATGTATAATGGTGAAATCACCAGAATTTTTGTTTCAAATAAACTATCCATAACAATACTGTTTTAAAAAGTGAATACGTACTGTGGAGCGTAGACTTGGCTCGGAACAAGATCTCTTAACTTTTTGTTACTAAACGAGATTTGGCATATTTTTACCAGAAAAAAAAACCTTTTTTTTCTGTGCCATAATTTCATCTTGCAATTTGAGATCTTATTCTTAGTTCAAATCTAAGATTTTATTTGAAAACCGATGGATAAGGAAATTTCAGAATTCGTCTTATCAATTGGTCAAATACCAGAAATACGTACGCACTTTACAAACACTGTCTTGGGGGAGAAATGCCGATTTAAATAAATTCAAAGTAACTTCCAAAATAAGCAGTAAAATTTAATGTGTTAGTTCAGCATGCTGATACCTGTGGAGAACAAATTTAAGGCATAAGGCGTCATCCAGATCAAACGAATTTACCTACAAATATGCAGCTATGTGTTTCACAGCCATTGGATAAATGCAAGGAAAAATCACCAATATTAGACATTTGATTTGGGGGTGAAACCATTTGTGTACCAAATGTTTTAATCAGGAGGTACGGTGAAATAATAAGGTGAAGTCGTCAAAAATGTCATTAGCTTCCAAAATAAGGCGAGAAACGAACAAAACTTTAACACTTAAATGAAACTAGGTAGTTTCCTTCTACAATTAAAATGAGGCGTGTAAAGATATATGTGAAGTAAGTGATTTCACGTTTGAGGTAGATACGGGATAAATATAAATTCACAACTTTTAGGAGACAAAATAGTTTGTGTACAAAATTTCAGCTTGCTTGGACTGCCGGAAGAACTTTAGTTTTGATGATCGTCGGTGAGTTAGTGGAAAAAATCTATGATATTATACGAATAAGTTACATACTAAGAGCAGAAAGTAAGTAAAATTTAATGTTTACTAAGCTTGCTGATGTCTATGTATAATAGATACTTCAGCCCTATCCAAATCGAACAGGTGAAGGTATGTACTGTACATAAATGGCCCGAATTCCTTCAAGAAAGTATGCAGTGCCGCCTTGAATCGACTAGGCGAGCTCACTCCCTCCCAGCCAGCTGTAGCACGGCAAAACTGTAAAAGGATATAGTGTAAGTTATTGATGGAGCCAATTCATTTTTAGTTCAGCAGATTACTTCGTTTGTTAAATCAGTCTGAAATTCTCAATCCGCCACTGCTCGTTCTAATTTGCTACCGTACGTTTCACCATTGGTCTACGTTGTTTCCAATTAATATTGCTTAGTGTAGGATAAAGGCTATATATATAAAAATATTTTACAAGAGTCTATTTTATATTCATAGTTGAATCAATAGGAGAAATAGTTACTGTGTTCACTGTTTTTTAAAGAACATACTATCCTACAGCTCTTACTGATAAATATTTTCTTTCAACAAAGCTTTTCTACGACTCGTATTAATAAGCAGTTGTGTAGCCACTGTTCTTCACGTTTAGTGTCCTGTACATATATATTGTTTTGGAACTGAGGAGCAGCTTGAGAGCTTCTAGCGATTCTTGAGGCATTCCTGCAGGGAGGTCGGACTGGCGGATCTCGGGTTTCATTAACCTCAAAGCGACCGCAAAGGAGCGTCCAAAAACTACGTGACTCGGGGTGGGGGATAAGGTTGGGTAGGAAGCTACGCTGGACTCTGTGGGGGAGGGGGGGTTCCGTAGCCAAGCTAAGTAGCTTCTCATTCATTGTCACATTTAAAATGGGGTATAGAATGCGCAAGTGTCTGGATATTTATTTCCATCATTTAATTGCCTCCCTATATTGGATACCATATATACCGACTTTGTTGCACATATCTGTGACTTGTTCATACTCTTCGGTTGGAACGGGACCGGCACATTTGATCTAACCGACACGCGACGACGCACGCACAGAAAAACATTAGGCACCCAGTATCTAGACTCGAATCCACTCGCAGATGTCACTTGGGATTTTACACGCCACTGACAGTTCTACTTTTTTAAAAAGCTTTTTTGATTTTGATTCAGATCGCACTCGGCACCACACAGCTCACGGATAAAATTATTCGAATTTTGTTTTCGGTCACGTGAATTTCAGTTCATCTTTATAGTGCTTGCTGAAGTGTTGTGTTCAAAAAGTGCTGTAAAATAGCGCTGTGCAATAAATTTTGAATCTTATCACCAAAACGGCGTCAAAGAGCTATCGAAGTCTTTTAAGCAGGCAAGGAATCATTCCCTCATTCCCGGGTGATGTGGAAAAAAATGCAGTTCTTAGTTTTTTATGGTAAATGTAGAGTTCGTTCTATTTTATGAATTAACAATGACGAATGAGATGAGAAGGATCTTTTTAGCAACGTACCGAGGAGAAAAGTCCATGACTGTACCTAAGAAAAATGTTTTCTCAATTGATCATTTGCAGCAGTGGATAACGTCAAATTTTCATTCAGAATATTTATTATAAAAAGTATATAAAACATTGGTCCTACTCATATACCCAATAATTTTAACAATAGTCTAATGATAGAACAGTGTCTTCTGGAATTAATAGGGAAAAAGCATGTTCCACACAGGGTGGAAGGGGGAGTACTAAAGAGTCGTAAATGGAGCTACGCTCGGTAATATCCTGGCTGTCACTAAACTGCTCTTATATTTTTCATTAATCTTTTTTTCCCTGTTGAATTAAATGCTCTAAACAATTTATTTGTCTGTTTTTTGTTTAGGAGCCTAAACTCTTACCGCCCGGATCAACTAATGTTATGTGCTTCGAGATAGCCTTGATTTTGAAAGATTTAAGTTTAACCTTTTATTAAATTTCTAATTCCTAAACTGCCGAGCTGTTGTTAATTTTATGTTAGGTTCGCCTTAGAGAACAGCAAGATCTCGATGAACAGACTGCAATTTATTCTTAAGTGCTTTATATTAATTCGTGTAAGGAAACCATATCTAGCGGGCGCATATCTACTCCAGCTTCTCGATTACTTGAATTTCGAATTGTCTGTTGCCACGGTTGTTCACTGAATAAATAAAAAACAATGTTTTGTGCAGGCTTATACTTCTCTCGATTGTCTCACGATGCGTTGAACACTGACCCTGTTGGTGGATTTCACACCTCGGTGTTACTTCTGCCAGCTGCTGCCCCACACAGTAGATGCCGACTCACGATGCCTTTAGCAAAGTATTTGTTCAAGTAGTGATGGGAAATCTTAAAATTTCATTCCTATAAAATAAGCTTCTGCCATTTTTTTTTTTTTTTTTTTTTTTTTTTACAATTAGCCATTGTAACATTAATCCTATAATAATTAACTCACTTATTTCGTCCAGGCTCTTCTGAGTTTAGTTTCATATTACAAACGGCACGTCCTGTAGGAAAGGAACTGGCCGATTTTACCTCTAATATATGAGACCAGTACGCATATCTCCGTCGGTTGTAGATTAGTGTTACACTGATCACTCCGAAGCTCCGATTATGAAGGTTTTGTTTAAAATTCAAAAAGCTGGTCGTTCTGTTTGACTACCACACACAATATATATATATATATATATATATATATATATACAGGGTGTTACATAAAGTTACGGCCAAACTTTCAGGAAACATTCCTCACATACAAACAAAGAAAATATGTTATGTGGACATGTGTCCGGAAACGCTTACTTTCCATGTTAGAGATCTTATTGTGGACGGCTGTGATACAATACGCCATTCTCCAGGGCTGCATCAGCGCATCAGGGATTCCATTCGATGGAGGGTGGATGCATGTATCCTCGCTAACGGAGGACATTTTGAACATTTCCTGTAACAAAGTGTTTGAAGTCACGCTGGTACGTTCTGTTGCTGTGTGTTTCCATTCCATGTTTAATGTGATTTGAAGAGAAGTAATAAAATGAGCTCTAACATGGAAAGTAAGCGTTTCCGGACACATGTCCACATAACATATTTTCTTTGTTTGTGTGTGAGGAATGTTTCCTGAAAGTTTGGCCGTACCTTTTGTAACACCCTGTATATATATATATATAAATGAACCTCGTATTGCTCCCATTTGAAAATCATATTTGGTCTAATATGTATTTTATAAATTCAATAAAATAAAATAGTTTTGTATTTGATTTTTTTATTCTTTTTTAAAACAGATACCCGGTACTCTTAGAATGATCTCTCAGAAATTTCATTTTTGAGTCTAGAACTAGTTTGTAAATTCAATAAGAACTTAAATCTGAGTGTTTTTATGCGTATGCACGGATTGCTAGGAAATTAAATATTAGCGTACGGCCTGTACGTGGGGTCCAGCACACGAGCCTGGTCCCGTTGTACCTCTCAGATGCAGTGTGCTGGCGCAGCCACACTGGCAGGTGTTCTGTTACGAGTATTAATACTTCACGATTCACTAAAAGTGGGTGGCAGAGGGTGTTTTGAACCTATCCTAATGTATAATCATTTATGCATCGGAAGAGAATTACTGGATATGGCAGGAGACGCCCATGGGTTATTTTGATGAACCATCCTAGCATTCGCCTGGAACGATATAGGAATATCTAGATCAGGATGGTCGGAGCGGTTTCTTGAGACTTACTCCCATCGGATTCTGTTTTCTCGCTCGATTTATCCTTCCTATTCCATTCCCTAATCGTTCGTGGAAAGAATGAATATAAACCAGCGGTTCCCAACCTTTATTGGTACACGACTCACTTTTAAGTAAACAAAATTTTCGCGACCCACCTGATATGAGAGTGTATCTACTATCAGAATTGGAACTGTTGTATAACATCGATATGCTATCGACTACCCTATCCTACGAAAATACAAATTTTCGTTCAAAGGATATACTATCAACAAAAACCAGTATTGATAACTTAGAACAACAAACATATTATAGACCGGGAGGCGGCTGCACAGACCATCACCTCATCAAGTTTACTGCTGAAATTCCACGATTAGAAGTAACTCTATTAAAATACAACTGGTCTGCTTTTTGGTGGAAACCACCTGCAGACCAGATTTCAGTGGATGATTGGTAGGTTTATCATTGTGTTTTACTGCACCCAAACATATGAAAATATGGAAGACTGGGAACAGGAAAACACAGTAGTAAACTTACCAGTCAACCACTAAAACGGGATTTGTAGGTGTTTCCCACCAAGATATGACTTGGCACATCAGTGGCATTTTAATTTGCAAATCGAGTTTTAACTAATCCTGGAATTTCAGCCGTCAACTCGATGAGGTGATGCTCTGAACAGCCACCTCCAGCTTTATTACAAAGATAATGAAAATTACGTTTAATTATTATAAAAACACAACTATACATCCAGTGAGATCTCTGGTGTTTACTGATGAGGGCATCGATATCATGTTTAACACTGATTAATTTTAACCTTAAATCACTTTCTATACATAGTTTATTTCTGTATTTGTTTTTCAAAACCAATGGTATAAATTTTTGTTGTAAAATCCCCAATTTTTCCGCGACCCATAGGTTGGGAACCGCTGATATAAACAATAGGTTCTGGCCCTGTATTCTTTTATCCTACCTTCTAGAGATTGTTGCTGGTAGCAAACTGTTTTCTGTCGTCTTAAAATTGGTGTGTCGTTAACTTTCCAATTAACTTTTGACGAGAGCTATGACTATGGTATTCCAGATCTTCCAAGCCCAACTTCAACATCGCACTCACGCTTCCCCTCTAGCTCATATATATATTTAATGTCGCTAATCTTTCTCCAATTCCTCTATGGACCCCATATAGAACAAGTGAGGGCGCACAAGTGCATTGTTTGCAACCGATTTAACTTCCTGTATACACTGTTTTAAATTACCATTTATGAGTAGGAGCACATGGGTTGCTTTCCCAATTACCTTACCGATATGTTGAGTCCAGAACTAATTTTCATGCATTGTCGTCACACCTAGGTATTTAGCTGATTCTACCGTACAAAGGACAGTGCAATTAATTGTATATTCAGAGCTATATGGTGTCGGCTTTTTACTTATACGCGTGACTTGGCACCTTTTTAGCGTCTAGCTCAAACTGCAAGTCTTCAAACCAGGCGATTATTTTCACAACATCGGTTTGTAACGATGCGCAGTCACCCTGGGTTTTTATTTCATGATAAATAATAGTAGCAGAAAATTTTATTTTCTCCACACTTGTCTCTCAAGTTATTGATGTGTACAAGAAACACTCCCATGAGGATCCCTAGAACTCATTTGCGTAGTGATGAACGTTTGCCGTGGCAAACTACATTATGTTTTACTCTTTAGGAAGTGTACAAACCAGTTGAAGATTCGTCTAAATATGCCAGAGCATGTACAAAGAAATACCCACATATATGCCATTGTTGGGTAGCTGTCTCAAAATTTTAAACATATCTATAACATAAAATGTGAAACTGAACTCGTTGCTCGAATGTTTCAGGCAATACACAAGTCTCACGAAATGGAGCATATACGACTGAGGAGTATAGCACTGGCAGTACTGGCAGCGATTCGATCGATGGGGAACAACCAACCAATAGCCGCAGAGTCCGGCAGCTACTCTGCCAGCAGCGGCAACCACAACCACAACCGCAACCGCTGCGCCTGCGGCAGCGGCTTCAAAGCCACTGCGCCTGCTGGTAAGACTCAAACAGCAGCAGCAACCACAACAGCTGTGCCTTCGGCAGCGACTCCAACAGCAGCAGCAGGAACCCAAGATGCACCAGCCGTTGAAGATGCAGCAGCTTGTCCTCCAGCGGCAGAAACAGTTGGGTGTACGGAAGTGTCTCGAGAACCAGCAACTCCTGTCTCTAGCAGCGACGTCATTTTATTTCAATCTACTGTTTTTTTTTTTTTGTTTTTTTTTTTTTTGCCTGAGTTTAGGAATGCTGCAATATTGTCTGTTCAGTTTTTGATGCTCTTGTGTGTTATATACAAATGAAGATTTTTACATTAGTTTTAGGTTTGCGATTTAATTTTTTGGGGGATGTGCGTTCCACCTTGTATTAATACATTTTATACATTGATTCGTTAATGTGTAAATGGATTTTAATTATCTAATGTTTAGCATTTCAGTTGATTTTAAACGATTGTAAATAATTGTGCTGTTTTAAATTTTAAATCGTAAGACTTTTTTATCATTTTTTTGCTTTGCAAGCAACTTTTAATTGATACCTAATCATTCTTTTTAATGTCCTCGATGTGCACATAAAGTTGGTGGGTGGCAAACACTGTGCAGCATGTCACAACTCTTGATCAAGCTTGCAATATTTCTTATTAATTATTGCTTGTAATACATCCGTTGCTAATGATCCTGCAGGTTCTAACTTAAGATCTTCACGACTCGTCTGTCTTGAGTTACAAGAGGATCTGGAGGTTGGAGGCGGAAGGCGTTGCCGTTTGTCTGATTACTTTGGGATCCATAAAAAACCGGAATTTGTTCTGCCCTATGGCTTACCATCGCGTTATGATACTTCAGCGGGAAACTGCATGGTATACTTCCTTCTGTTATACAACTCTACTGAGTTAAAATACCAAACTATGAGAGTTGTCCAATTCAAAAGCTCAGCTGTTACTTCAACTTCAGCTAAAGTTCCTATACATAGTCGCAAGTCATTAGATTTATTCAGGCTTGTAAATACAAATATTAAGTCTTTTGTTGCTCTGATGTTTTTTCAATATGGAATGTCTGCTTGAATATTTTCCGGTGGAGTACGCGGTATTTTTCCAGCATGTGGAAAAGTGGTTAGCGTGTACAATCGAGCGTTGAAAATAGGTGCAAGAATCTATTCTGCAGATATTTTATGAGAAATTTTTTTGCATTCTACATTATATCTGTAATTAGAACGGTACTTGTTTCAAATCTAGTTTTACTTGGTACGGGTAAACCTTGACACCACAATGTTAGGAATAAATTTAAGATTCTCCGCTTCTTTGGTTCCAGGATATTATCTGAATGGGTTTTTAAAAAATTATATGCCCGTTCGGGTATATAGGTTATTTTCTCGAAGATATGCAATATATAAGGATATATCTTGTTGCTATAGTTCCGTGAAATTCTAAGTATGGAGCTTCACGACCAATTTTCCTATTGCACTTTATATACATATTTTAATGTCAATAAGGCTGGTGGGGGTTACTGGTTGAATCCTTGGCTTATATCATGTGATGCGGCAAATATGATGCGAAACAGATTTTCTACTTTGTAGAGCACACAATTCTGGTCTAATTTTATCTCCTAAGATAGTATTTATTTATATAATAAACTAGTCTATTTCCAGATCTTTTTGAGGCTATGTAGTAAGTCTGCTGGTATGAAGGTTAGAGTTCTTGTAGTTTCGCAATAACTTTCAGTATTTTGGATAGTGATGGTTTATTTTGGCAAATACTAGGGTTTATCGTGGTGTGTGCTAGTTTAGTTACCTCACCGTTAGGAATCTGTCAAATAGTCTGAAGTGGTCCCACTTGGAGTTTAGGTTTCTGGAAAGAAGATATCTGTGGGTTATTTACTGGTTAGTGGTCTCAATGTCTGGTTTTCACTTGTATATTTTAAGTTATTTTATTGATATCCTGAGAGTCGGTCTAATTCTGGTTAAATGGTGTTCATGTTTTTTCCATTGGATCCAGAGAGACTGCATTTTTCATCAGTCAATCGAATCGTCTCGTCGATCCCAAATGCTTCGAATCCACTCCTTATGTTAGAAATTCAGGTCGGCTCCCAATCATGACTGGAGAAATTTCTTTAGTATCAGATACAAAGCAACCAGTTCAGTCAGACATTCGCTGTATTAGTTTTGTATTGAGTGCGGTATCTGTACTTACAAGAGGACCTTACAGTCTCTGAAATTCAGTTCGAGATGAGACTTCGCAGACTAGTAGTATACCTTAAGGATTTCCACCCAATGAAGTAATATAGCGCACTTGCCAGAAGATTCCGAGAAAAAGGGCTCTATAGTTTTACGCGCAAATCTAACTGTATGATTGATTTGCATACCATTCCAGCGCAACAAAATGGCAGAGTCGGTAGCGATCTCTCTTTCCACGCGAGTAATCCGGGTTCGATTCTACCTCTGGTAACTTTTTAAAATTTCTTTAAAATATATAAAAACTTAAATAAATTGAATAACCTAAAAATATTATGTTACAGCGAACGGAGCATCATCGTCATCGCCAATTTATAATAAAATGATCCGGTATGTCTACTATGCTTAAAGGCTTTCTGACGAAAGAAATTTTCATGAATGTGAATGAAGTAAGTTTACCAGCAAATCTTTTAGAAAAAGATTATTCGTGTAAAAATCTCCCTTTATAAATTGTGCAAGATATTATTTTTTGTTTGTTTTCAATGTTTTTATGATAAATCATATTAATACTTGTATATAAAATATAAAATTGGTAAAGACGGTATACATTTTTTATACAAATAAAAATCTACCCGAAATTTTACCATAGTGCTAATTTAAGTTTTAAGTTTTCTCCTTTAAATATGGATTTGAAATTATTCACATTTTTAAAAATAAAATCTCTTAAATTTATATTTTAACTAGCAATAAGTCATTTGATAAATAATATTACAGTTCAGTTGATATTTTTAAGAGGGTAACTATATTTAAAGGTTGATATAATTTTTAAAACTATATAAAAAAATTTACCTAAGATAGCATGGAATCCGAATTCTCTGCGTACCAAATGAGTCCCCTACAGACTCAGCCTCTTAGCTATGCTGGTGGGGCGCATAAATCGACCAGTATATGAGCTGCACGTAAAGCTTGAGTGCTTTTTTGTTGTTTTTTTCTCGGAATCTACTAGCTAGTGCGCTTTACAACTTTACTGTGTGGACACCATCAAGGTTGTAGCAGAATGACGAAAATGGATCAGTCCGTACATTTTTTATATTGACAGTATAAAAAGAATAATCCTAAGAAAGGCTTGGCAGCTTTGGCCGGACCACCCAAAAAATCGAGCGGTCGCATACAATGGACAGATAGCCCTCTCTTTTGTGGGGATAACGGGTTCACCCAGGCAAAAGACCGCCGGCTTAGGTGAATTCTCTGGCCTCAGGTGAATGGAATATCGTTGGCTTATACGCCACCAGACGTTGTCAAGAGAATGTCCCGTACTTCGAACTGGGTCCGAAATCGCGCGCGTCTCCTAAAGTCGATCTGGCCAATCGTTTAGCTATATCAGGTGTAACCTCCAGCAGGAGCCAATCTCAAAGGAAACTTTGAGTGATTGAGAGTTTTCGCCTCCTACAGTTGTTGAGCTAGTTAAGACAGACTTCGGGAGCTTTCCTATAACCACATTTGTTCGATAATTTAAATTATCCTAGCGCCCGATAATTTTCAATCTAATGTAGTCATGTTAGTATTGTATTTGATTTTTGAACTCCCGATTGTTATAAAGGGAACTTTTCATTCAAACCAAGTGTGAAGAGTTTGTTGTCCAAAAGGAATTAAGAATGTTAAATTTTTTTCATGATCACTTAATAATGTAGTAGTGCTTAAATTTTGTTTATTAATGTTGGCAATCGTAAGGCGAGGCTTTGAATGATCATAGACTTGAGATTCCATGTATTAATGTTAAAACTAAATAAGCATCAGCCTGTAAGAGTACGGAATAAATAAGCAGCATTGGGTTTTCTTTTAGTGACAAAAAGAGGAATTATAAAATTTTCACCCTTTCCTCCCTCCCAACCAAGCACCTGCGAAGTCTCGTCCCTAACTGAATTTCCGAGACCGTAAGGTCCCCTTGTTAGCGATCCTTCTGTTACTGCTCCTACAGCACGTCATGACATGACAGTTGTCAGCGTAACAGGTTTTTGGAACATGTGATTTTGTCTTGCCACTAGAAAAATGTTCTATTCCTATTGTGAAAATAGTTAGGCTCAATTCTGTTCCGTTTGTTTGGCTGTTAGTAATTTTTCTGACTGGATTCTTGTAATTTTAACCCTGTGCTGGCTTTCTTGACATTTTGTAATATCTAGTAAATATAATGAAATGTATGGAAAAAGTTGATGTCGACAGTGATGACTTAGGTGGTCCTGTTTTGAGTACAGAATATGATAGAGCTTTGAAATCAATTGAGACATTAGGAATTGATAAGATCCCTGCAGAACTTCTGAAATCTCTAGCAGAAGGAAAACAAAGATTATTCAAACTTATATCAAAAAGTATGACAGTGAGAATTCCACTGATCTTAATAAGTGAAATGTTGTTGCAGGCAATTTTTCCGCAGTTGTTTAGTTAATTACTAACTGAAAGAATAACGACGATGCAACAGTTTAATTTGTTTATTGCTGCGCCGTACGCGTTTCACCTCTCGTTGAGTTATCCTCAGCTACGAGTTATTTACGTTGGTTATTTATGGTATGCAGCTGTGCATCTCATTTTTATTATCCAAGGCATATTCTGCTTGCATCACAATATTTACAATATTGCAAAACTGGTAATTTCTAGTCACTCGGTTGTATGCTGTAGCCATCTATAAAACGGAGATGCGAAGCTGTATACAATAAATAACCAATGTAAAAAATTCGTCGCTGACGATGCCTCGATGAGAGGTAAAACGCGTATGACAAAGAAATAAACAAATTAAATAGTTGCATTGGCGTTGTTCTTTCAATCAGTAACGATTTTAATAAGTTTCAACTTCAATCTTCCGAAGAAAGCACAATCTGACAAATGTAAGAATTAACTTAACTTAGTCCACAACCCGAAGGTTGGTTGGATCCTCCCGAAGGGAGCATACTAAGGTAGGACGGCCAGTTCCTTTCCTCTGGGACCTACAGTTTAACGTTTTGAAAGCAAGCGCCTTAGCCACTGAGCTACCAGAACGCTTATGTAAGAATTACCGCATTGTAAATCTAACATCAAATGCTTCCAAATTTCTGTCCAGAATAATATACAGGAGAATGGATATTAGGTGAATATGTTTAAATTTAGGAAAAAACTGCGGTACTGGCCTTAAGATTATTAATTCAAGGGCGGATCAAGAAAAACATACTTTTCTTAATGATCGGTGGGACAAGATGTTCGAAATTTTAAAGTCTGGTCTAAAATACCGAGATAGAAGAATACTTTATAATCTTTATAAGAATCACGTAGCTATAATAGAGAATAATGAAACACCCATTAGTTAGAAAGGGTGTGAGACAAGATTGTAGTCTATCCTCATTAATATTCAACTTGTATGTAGAAGGTGGATTGAATGTGGCATAGGTGTTCAAGGAGAAAAAAATTAGTATGCTACGATTTGCTGATGACATTGTCTTGTTAGTAGAACAAGTTGATAACATTGAGAACTTACTGAATATCGTGAACAAAATACTGAAGGAAGATTTTGGACTAAATATAAACCAAAGCAAGCAAATGTTATTAAATGTAGCAGAAATGATACCAATAATAGTAGATTAAATAAAAAAATAGGTTTGGATGCGACAGAAGTTAGTGAATTTTGCGACTTTTGAAGTAAAATTACAACCGATGGTCGAAGCAGGAATGATGCTAAAAGCATAATAGCGCTAACGAAAAGGAGCCTTGGTGGAAAAAAAACCCACCCCTTTTAGTTTCAAACATTGATCTTGGACTCGAAAAGAAGTTTTCTAAACTTTGCGTGGGGCACAGCAGTTTTATGGCAGCTAACCATGGACTTCAGGAATGCCAGAAAGAAGAATAATTGAAGCATTTGAAATGTGCTGTAGAAGGATACTGAAAATGAAGCGGGCAGATGAAGTACGAAACGAATGAGCTTTGGAAACTATGGGCGAGGAAAGAAGTTTGTTGAAGACTCTTACGAGATAAGATAGTAGGCATGTTTTGAGACATGCTGGATTGGTTAACTTGTTGGTGGAGGGAACAGTCGATGGTAAGAACTGCAGAGGAAGACGGAGATTAGAATATACGAAGCAGATGATTGAGGATGTGGGTTGTAAGCGTGTGGTAGTAGAAGGGGTTTACTGGGTAATTATATTTATTGCATTCCATTTACCTTTTTATTAATTTTAATATTAATGATTTTGTTGATATTATCAATTTAATAATTTTAATCATTCGATTTTATAAAATAGGAAGAGGGTGCAAAGGGATATACTATCTTGCATTACTAATGTAAAGTCATAACTTGACAGATTTGTTCAAACTCAACATTGAATGCCTACAGACGTCGGTGTACTTTACAATTAATTTAATACATGAAAATAAAACGTTCAAACAAAAATTAACACCGAGTCTTACAATATGAGGCATAAGACGTTAATTCTAAACAGACAACAATGACATATCTATGTGAAATTTAAGCACTATGTCATGATGCTTATTTATAAAGCTGTTCACAAATACAAGCTTATAGTAATGAATTCAAATAGGGCGCCATTAAGTCTTGGACTTAAATAAAATAATATTTTACGATTGACAGGAATTTATAACAGTCTTCCCGTATCAAATCAGGTTGCTCACGGCTAATAATACGCTCAGAAAGATTGTCGGAGAATGATACTTTGCTCAAGGGCGTTCACGGGTCGAGGAATGCGTAACACTGAGTTCTTTTTAATGGCTGAAGGTCTTTACCGTTTATGCAGCAGCTGTGGTGGTAACGCGCGCACTTCTTTCAGACAACAGCAACAGGTACCGCAAGCCAGAGGTGGCTCAAACCGTCCTGTTATAAGTCACAGCGGTGATCGAAAACTCGTTGATGGCGTGACCTCTCTGTTCGCCAGTCCCCACCGAAAGACCTCCTTCTCTGCTCGTCATTCCTGCTAGCCCTCTCGAAAATCCAGTCCCTGGGCTCGTAGGAGATGTGGACCCTGAACACACCAAACAGCTCGTTATTATTTTGTAACACGCAAGTTCATTGGGAGTTTACAGACACGTGATTCACACTTGGATCTACCATAACTGTCTCACCCCGAAAATATCCTACCTTCTCCGAGTTTTTCTTCGGCTACCAAATTTTTCCGTTAGCGTGCGGGAATATCATCTCACGGCACAATAGATTATCCAGCCGAATTATCCACTTGACCGGAGAAGGGTCAGTTAGGCGATACCTGCTGCAGTTAAGCGGGCCTTCCCTCGCTATTGAGAAATATGTTGCTACCCAGCTCAGGTATGAGAGGGGTCGTATCCTTCAGACTTAAGCAAAATTACCGTACTGCTCTGGCACTCTCCAGCAAAATATTCCTACCCTCCTATAAATATGAATTATTGTTACTATTTGAAACATTGTACAAGTCTGACAGCAGTCTCGATGCAAACGGTATGTTGAGATGAAAAGGTTAGCGCAAGATAGGAAGGGATGGAGGATTCCATCATACCAGTCGAGATGCTGATAACAGAAAAAAAAAACACTCTAGATCTTCAATAAATTCTAGAGTATTTTTTTTGTTTTGTTTCTCAGTTCATCTGGATTGGCAGCGATGATACTTCTATTACGTTAGTGTATGAGCAATTGTCCTATTTTTATTAATGCCCTTGACAGTTCTAGAGCTGGTTTTATTGTAATACCTGTAGACGTGTTAATCGATTCAGTGACAGGATTGCCTTCTACGGGTTTGTTGGTTTTTAGCTTGTTTTTACAGTCTGATCCTTCTCCAAAATACTAATAGGTCCCCGCTACAGTAGATAGCATTTGTTGTTTCTTGTTTGATTGAGTGATAGTGCACTTAACGCAACTAAAAGGAATATTGCCGTATGTGGCTATGCGTCCCAGCCGTTGACACATGTGGAGGGGTCCATATAGTGATGGTATCACCCACTGTTTGTTGTAATGTTTAGCGCAGCATGGTATATAACCAGTTGGTAAACTGAAACCTTGTGAGATGTTCTTTCATGATTGGTAAGCCACACACTCTTGTTTCCGCCACGTATGTACTTTTTTTTTTGGGTGAAATTTGAAAGGAAGTTGACAAATACATGAAAACAAATATTTCGAAATTCAAAAAGAAAGCGCAAGACTGAAAAGTTATTTTTTGCACACATAATAATATTTAATAAGGATTCAAGAATAGCTGTTATTTCAGACTCTTTATTTAGCTCAGTATTGCCCTATGTTTGCGTTGCAAAAATCTTAGGAATTTCTTCCTCAATTCATTTAATTTTCCAATCATTAAAGGTACATCAAGCAAACACATATGTAACTTTAATTTTATAACCAAGAGAACCTAAACTTACTGCAAAATTTCAGTTCTTTGAGACGAATCTTAAGTACAATTTTTTTCGATTCACTAAGTGGTCTAGTAGCCCAATGGTTCTGGCAATTGCTTTGAAAATTCAGGAGCAGGTTTAAGCTATCGTACTTTTTTTGGTGAAATTTGAAAGGAAGTTGACAAATACATGAATACAAATATTACAAAATAAGTTACCTGTCAAAAAGAAAGCGCAAGACTGAAAAGTTACTTTTCATATACGTAATGAAGTGTGATGATATTGAACAAGGATTCAAGAATATCTATTATTTCAGACTCTCTATTTAGTTCAGTATTGCGCTATGTTTGCGTTGCAAAATTCCTAATAATTTCTTCCTACATTCATTTAATTTTCCAATCATTAATAAATTTAAAAAATTAAGTCATCACTCAGGTAAAATAATTTTCATTGAAATTATTTATTAATATAACATGTTTATTAGAGTACTAGGTATTAGCAACAAACAATCTAGCGGACCATATAAGCCTCGAGTTGAAGTAATGTTTATTTAAACAAGGTACATCAAGGAAACACATACGCAACTTTAATTTTATAACCAAGAGAACCGAAACTTACTGTAAAATTTCAGTTCTTTGAAACGAATCTTAAGAACAATTTTTTTTCGGTTCACTGAGTGGTATAGTAGCCCAATGGTTCTAGTAATTGCTTTGAAAATTCAAAGTCAGGTTTAAACGATCGTGTCGACAGAAAATATTTTCGGTCTTCACTCTGTTGATATGAGATAGACTGCACCGATAACTTTTGTGTTAGTCTTCCATCATTCTCCATAAATCTCATTCCTGTAAGTTCATTTGTACTTTGTATATTCGTTGTATTGTGTATCTTGTAATTAACTTCCCAGAATCATCATATAAAGGAGTTTATACTTCCAGTATAAATTGTCTAACCTGTATGCTTTATCCAAGTATCTAACATTCCCTGCTAACGCGTAGTATATTTTTGGCAATTTTGTGTCGTGTCTTCTTCCAGAGTTTACACACGTGGAAAACGCGAATGCCGTCTATACTATAAAACGTTTTATTTGGCACGGAATTGTTCATTTCTCTAATGTAGTTTCCAGGGGGACAGCTTCTTGACATCAGTACGGCGGGAAGTAGAGAAGCTGGCAGCGGCTCAATTATGTTCTGGGGAACATTCACGTTGGCATCCATGGGTCCAGCGGAGCTCGTGAAAGACACCACGACGGCCAATAAGTATCGTATACTGGTTGCAGACCAAGAAAACCCCTTCACGACGATTGTATTTCCCAACGGCAGTTGAATATTTCAACAAGATAATGCGCCAAGTCACAAGGCCAGGAGAGTGATGGTTCGAGAAACACAGCGGTGAGTTGCAATTGAGATGATAACCCCCTACTCACCAGATCTGAACCTGTTCGAACATATCTGGGATGTGATTGAACGTGGCGTCAGAGCTCGTGCCCCTCCCCCTCCCACGAATTTACGGGAATTATGTGACGTGTGTGCAGATGTGGTGTCAACTCCCTCCAGGGACCTACCAAGGTCTCATTGCTTCCATGCTATGACGCGTCGCCGCTGTTAGCCATATCAGAGGCGGACATACGGGCTATTAGGCAGGTGGTCATAATGTTCTGGCTGATCAATGTATTCTTTGCCAGATCTGCGGGTCTTGCTGGTCGTGGGAGTATCTCAACATACGCGGACAGTTCATAGAGACAAGAGCCGTATTTAGAGTAGAATCGCCCTGTTGAAAAATGTCACCACGATACTCTCGCATGAGAGGTAACACAGGAATGCCGGATGTCACTGATTTACCGTCGTGTCGTCAGAGCTCCTTTAATCACCATCAGCAGTGGCCTGACTCCCCACACCATGATTCCAGGAGTAATGACTTTGTGCCTCTCCAAAACATTGGAAGAATGGGACCTCTGCCAAGATCACTGCCATACTTTCTTACGATGGTTATCAGAGCTAGTGCAGAACCTCGATTCACCGTTTAACACAATGAGGGACTAGTTCCTTCCAAACATCTATCTTCACACACCTGAAGATTGTCCCAAGACATTCCTAACAAGTGGTGATATTTATTAAATTTATTTAACTGGTATCTTTGTCCGGTGAATATATGACGATGGTTTCATCCTACAGAGGCTGCTGTCAACTTAAAAAACTATCCGACACAGAGAAACAATTAAAGTATGTTCGAAATAGTTTGTATCAATGTTTTACCGAGTAGGGCTATTTATTAAGCAGCTTGTACCACATTATTGGATTCCAAACATTCGTCATTATCTGCCTATACACCTGTCGTCTGCACAGAGTCCAACACCAAACTTCCGACTCTTATCGCCCATCACATGCTTTTGATTACGAGACCTTTAAAAGAACTCGCCGGGAAGAAGCAGTATTGCACAGTGAATTGACATGGTGAATACCAACGGGCTACTGGTGTGTGCGGCAGTTCACTCTGCTGCAGTAGTGCCTGTAATGGTAATGGTGGGGTTGTTATCCGGCGGTGGCGACGCAGGCTGAGGGGGATGGTCGTGGCGGTGGTAACCCTGGGTATGTAGGCGATACTCATCTAGTGGCATCGTGACTGTCGCTGCCGGTGAAATCCTTATCGTGTGTTCCCGGGCTGCGGTGTAGTCCTGTCGCTCCCTGGAGCCTCGTCCCACAGAGCCCCAACAACACATCAATGTAGCACACACAATTATTATTACGAGGTTAGGTTGAAAAGTATGCAGACATGCTTGAAAACACGAATAAAAACGAGTAGCAAGATCGGTCAGAAAGTACATTAAGCTTCAAATTCACATTTATTTTTCAACATAGTCACCGTTAAAGCTAACACATTTCTCCCAATGTCTAACAAGCTATTTTTTTTCTATTCTGTCACTGAAAACTTCTGACTTTTCTCGAATCCAGGATTTGACAGCTGCCTTCACCTCATCGTCCGAGTATGGTGATTACCCTTGAGGTTTCACTTGAGTAGAAGAAAAAATAAATAAAAATCGTAATGCGCAAGATCGGGTGAGTAAGGAGGGTGCAAACTTCAGGATTCGCAGAGCCTCTACAGTTGTGGCGTGATACCCATCGTGCACAGATTTTACAGTATCCCAACTGTTCAATAATGAAGCCGATACGTACCTTGGATATTCCAATACGGTTTGCGTTACGCTTTTGAATGATTCGCCGGCCATATTGACTCAAATCTTCGACGAGTTTGCTATTTTTATCGTCAGTGGCAGTGATCGGACGTCCGCTGCGTTTTCATCAACAATTATGGCTTTTCTCGGCTCGCAATCACGAAATTTTACTGCCAATCGATTTACAGTAGACCATAAACAGCTTTTAAACGACTCTGAGTCTTAGTAGCAGCCACTTTTTCAACGGTTAAAAATTCGATAACAGCACGCTGTTTAACTCGCGTTGACATAGCACTAGAACACTCTCCATACTTCTGTTTCTCAAAATACAATGGATGAATTGAACGACTTCAAATGTGTGCATGCATTTAGAGGGGGAGTGTTACTTCCACATGCCACAGGGCGCGCTTCTGAAGGTGATT
>JARYHS010006620.1:0-84068 GCA_031002005.1 Vandiemenella viatica
TGCATCTGTCGTATATGATGTTGCCTATTTTTCCAATTTCTTAGCGGTCCCTTTCGATTTCAAGTAGCCAATTTTTTTATCACTTTCATTGTGACAGTAAGGTTAAGAATTCTCTTTTCAGTCTGCTGTTATAAAATATGATAATGTGGCCGTAGAATTTCATTCGCATTTTGCTGAAAGTATCTGTAATTTTCTCATAATGCTGATACAGCTCATGAGATTTCCTTTCCATCCAAATTCGTCCCATTTAATCTTATCCAAAAATTTCCCTTAGAATTTTCCTTTCTTACTTTTCAATATCTTTAATAGATTATCTGCCTTCCTTCCCCCCCCCCCCCCCAGACGATCAAAGTTTCCGAACTGTATACTGCCTCCGGCTTAATTACTTTGTTATAGTGTCTTAACTTCGCATGTTGGAATATTTACTTTTGTTGTGTATTGCCTCGTTGTTCGCTTCGCGTTTTAGCGCTGAAGTTTGAGTAGTTTCTCCAAGGTATCTGAATTTAATTATTTGAGAGAGAAACATTGCCAAATCGAATTTTCGTGAGATGATCTGTGCATACAGTACCTGTGGCCGGTTGCATTTGATGACCACTTTTCGCTGACGTTGCATGGGGTATTGAGGGAGTAGATTGCCATCTGCCTGTTGCTGGAGAGAATTGCTATATCATCTGCAAAGGCCAGATACCCCAAGTGAAGTTTGTTTTTGAGCAGTCTACCAATCGTTATTCCATTTACTTCTTTCTCTCAGGTTTTGGAACTATGTCCAAAATAAGATTAAACATTAGGGATGATAGTCCACCTCCTTGTCGGACATCTGTTCTGACTTCAAAACCTTCAGATATTTAGCTAGAAAACCTAACTTAGATAGTATCTGTTAATGTTTGTTTGATTAATTCTCTTTTTTTCTTATCTACTTTAGGTCTTCTAGTGTATTATAAAGTGTTTGATGTCTAGTCTGAAGAGAGATATGCTTTTTTTAATTATATGAGGATAACCACTGTATGTATGTTTTTATGGATTTGAAAGACGCTTTTGAGATTTAGAATTTGTTCCACACATGACGTGCATATTCTAAATACTGCCTTATATTCACCAACAAGATGATCTGTTCGTGCTTTATGATGCATAGTATTGTCAGAAAGAATACTAAATTTGAAGAATGGTATTCAATGTGTTTTGAAAAACAATATCGGGCTCCGAGTTGTAAGTATGATCTTCCAGGATAAATCTTACCCACGTGTGGTATTATTTGTGGCACTGTTATTTATCAACATTGGAAACTGCTCTTAACTGATATTTCTCTTATCTCAGTCACTAGAAACCAACTCTCTGATAAATTAGATTGAAGTGTCATGAATTTCTATCAGACTAATACGAAATTTATGTTCTTACTGATCAAAAACCAAAGAATTTGGCTTTTAAGTGTCAGTGTTCAGTGAAAACATTACTTGCTATGTTGCACTTTGCTATTACTAGATCTCAGACTATTTTTTCGGTCCTAGCAACCACTACAATCATTCATTCCAATGAACTGGACGTAAAACTGCAGGCTGGCGCAGAGAATTTTATCTCAGTTGAAGAAGAACATGTAAGTGGAATGGATTCCAAGCTTCGCACTTGTAAGTCTAGATTTTTATATCTGTCAATGTTATTCCTTTGACGGTTATAAGCTTTCAGGTTTTAAAATCATTTATCAATGATTGACTGCTCAACCTGATGATATCAATTTTCAGTGATTGAAACTATAATAATATGGGTTTTCATTTTTAGCAACCACTGTGGGAAATATTTCAGATGGAAGCAAAGACAGCTTCTCGCTTCCAGAGTATTCTAGAGTGAATACCGTGGATCTCAATGAAAATCTCTCAAGCTCTGCAGAGAGCTACAACTCAACTCTAGATGGACAACTGATTGAGGAATATGTTGACAATGATCTGCTATCCAGTGTTTGTAAGTACAAATTTTGAATGCATACAGCATCTGTATGCGTCGTTATTTTAAAGCATTACTCATCACCAGTCTTTCACATAGTGAGAACCGATTTTTCTCTTTTAGCAACAATAAGCAACAATACCTCAGAAACAATCGGTGAAGGTCTATTGAACGCCAAAGAGAAGGGTATCTCACTTGAAGGTGACCAAGTGATTGAAATGAACGCTGATAGCTATTTGGAGTACCATCTTTGTAAGTACAATTTTTAGTATATAAATTGTTTATAAGAGAGATTAGGTTTTACTGTTATTTGGTTTCATATTTTGGAATCACGCTTAACTGTGTATTTTATTTAGAAAAGCCACTGAAGATACATCCCCCATTCCAATGGAACAAGATGTGTTAATATCTGAAGAGAGGGTTATTACATTGGACGGTGAAATATTTACTGTAATGGAGCATTTCAAGGATCAAGAATACGGAATCCGTGAGTAAAAAATTCCAATGCAGGCATCTTAGTTCTGCGATATTATTTTTTACATTATATGTTTTTTGTTTGAAACATTTCTAAATGAATTATTACCTTCCAGCAGTAAAAAAGGACGAACCCTCCAATGAAGGTCCTGTAAGTTCTACAGACACCGACATGGTAGATGTTGACGAAAAACAGAATGCTATGAATATTGACAACTATTGGTTGCAGATTTTTGGTAAGTAAAAATTTTCAGTGCAGGTATTGTCTCACTAACATTGGATTTTTCTACCATTCCTTTTCAAGATTTGAAACAAAGCTTAGTCGGGTTTTCATTTTTAACACTTACTGAAAACAACCTACATGATATAGTGAAAAAATAGTCTTATGTTATTCCAGGAGGTGTATAGAAATTGAATGTGAGCAAATGAATTATCTCAATTTTAACAATAATTCGAATCACCAGATTTATGGTTATTAACTATTACTGCATCAATTTTTTATTTTTTAAACATTTATCGTATTTTTGTTCGTTTTCTTTGTTGGAAACCATACATAATTGATGTTTCACCTTCAACAGCCTCTCCGGACAAACACAATGTCATAGAGCTTGAAAGACTTGTAAACTCTGTAGAGGATTATATCTCAGTTCGGGCTGAATATTCCGGTGCAATAGATCTAGACAATGTTACAGAAAAGCAAACTGGTAAGTGTGAATAGTCTTTGTGTACAATTACTTCTTCTCTTGTATTTAATTTTAGATTTAGAAAGTGTATTTGACTGATTTTAAAATTTTTAATAGTTGACACAGTTGATAAACCAGAAGGAATGAAGGATGTCGATTCTGAGGAGGCCCAATGTAAGTCCAAAATATTGTTTTGATTATTCTTAGTCGCTAATGATGCATTTAATATATCTTCGTAGAATAGTATTACGGGAGGTCAGAATTTTGACGTCTCCAATCTTTATGTTCTGGGTTCCTCTTAGTTATTTAAGGCACGGCGAACTGAGTATCCAGCGTTCAAATCTAGTTGAAGCTGAAGATTATTCTCAAAAGTAGAACCCCCTACCCTATTTAGACTGCTACCCAATGACGATCGAGGAAATTTTTGTGTTTATGGTAAAGCATCCAGAGAATACTGCTGACTGCATCCTTCCAGCACCAGGTCTATAGAAGTGACTGCGTAGCCTTATTTCCGCCAATGTAATAGTATGTACCACAACTGGACGAATAGGGAAATTGTTTACTAGGATCGCTGTAATAATTTCTGGAATGCTTGTCTCTCTGAAGTAAGATGAGCTGTTTACAAAATTCTAGCGAGTCTTTACTCAATCATATTTTATCCATAGACTTCTTCAATAACTCTACTCCAAAAGTAACTAAAGTAGTTGTTGAATACCTATTAGGGGTAGACGTGTGTAAAACTTTCATTAACATCGGCGTAAGGAAATTGGAGATTCCATTCTCGGTGATAGACACTTGTAACGTTTCGTGAGAACAGTAACGCAATCATTTGACATTAGCGAATTTTCGTAATCACATTGCTCTGTACCACAGCATTAGGTCTGTTATTCACGGTAAAATCTACAATTATGTGGTTTAGAGGAATAAATATCAAATCCATTACCCTCATGACCCCCATGCTTTTAAGAAAACATATTCGATTTACTTATTGTGTCACTGATTTGTTTTGTGGTGAAACAGTGAAGTAGATACGGCTTCAGTTATCAAACACTGCTGGATACGTAGGTTTAAGCTGCTAATGTGAATGTTTAAGACAGAATTAAAACATGTCGTATGACAAAAAATGTTTTGGAGGTTAATTTTTTACACAGAACAAATGAAGCACGAAATTTGTAAACGGGCTGGAAGGTTTACGTGAATTTTGCTGGTATTCATGAATTTTTTCATGCATCTTAGAGGAATTTATTAGCTGACAGTGAGTCTGTGATGGCAGCGCACGTACTTGGGATTTCCCGTGGAATGACTACACCTGTCACATCTTTTCAAGAGGGCAAATTCAATATTAAGACCCTTAATCAGACTATTCATCCCACATTACTCTTAACAACTATTAGCTGTTTCATCTTCCTAAAATGCACCTTCTCCGCAGTTGATAAGACTCAACTGCATTTCAAAGTGCAATATGCTCTGGGTTTACGAAGAAGTATTCCTTATATGCTTCCAACATTGAGGGTCCATTTGAATTTTCAGTATCCTGTTATGGCATCATTTTTCAAATACTTCTATTTCTTCTGGAATTTCAAAAGTCCATGGTTCACTACCATGAGGTGCTTTGCTTCATATTTACAGTTTCAAAAAGTTCTTCCTGTGTGTTAGATTAATATTTGAAACTAAAAGATTTCTACTTTTCTACTGATGGTCTTCTTTTAGCATCATTCCTGCTTCGGCCAACAGTTGTAATTT
Source organism: Vandiemenella viatica (assembly GCA_031002005.1). Taxonomy (NCBI): domain Eukaryota; kingdom Metazoa; phylum Arthropoda; class Insecta; order Orthoptera; family Morabidae; genus Vandiemenella; species Vandiemenella viatica. The sequence goes on from JARYHS010006620.1 coordinate 4,836, forward strand.
TACTTCCTAAGTAACAGAATCCACTTACCTCTGCTTCAATTTTGTATTTAACCTATTGTTATTGCTACCATTTCTGCTACACTGCATGAATTTTGTCTCTCTGTGGTTTATATTTAGTCCAAATTCTTCCCTCAGTAATCATTGCATGCCACTCAGTAAATTCTCAACATCCTCATTGTGTTCTGATAACAAGCCAATGTCATCAGAAAATCACAGCATATTGATTGTTTCTCCATTAATGCATATACCACGTTGAATTTATTCCTTTCCTTCCTTTTTTGTTTCCTCTATATTCATGCTGAACATTGTTGGGATAGGCTAAAACCTTGTCTCACTCGCTTTTTAGCTGATTTATGTCTCTGGCGATTCTCTAATATTAATATAGCTACCACATTCTCATACAGATTACGAATTATTATTCTTTATGGATGCTTCAGTTTATTTTTTTTTAAATTTTGGTATAATCTGAGGATTTTTCTATGGCAACGAATGCCTTAAAAGTATTCTTGCTTTTCTAGATTCGCCATTCCAGTATTAATCTTAAAGCCAGAATTGTTCCTCTTGTATACCGGTTCCTCCTAAAGCCAAATTAATCATCACCTAATATCTCTTTTACCCTTCTTTGTATTCTTGTGCATATTATCTTACTCAGTAATTGTGAAGTGTGTGATGTTACACTTACTGAGAAATAATTTTCCCAGCTGTCAGTTTGTGCTTTCTTCTGAAGTGTGAAGATGGTACTTTTGTTAAAATCATTTCGCGTCACTCCTGTTTCGTAATTATTGTTACCTGTTTGTATTATCTTTTAATTCCTTATTCTTCCACAGATTTTAGAAGTTCTGCATGAATCTCATAGATTTAAACTACCTTAATTGATTTTAAATGTTTCAAAGCTACTTCAGATTTCTTTCCTCATAACAGGGTCGACATTACGTCTTCTTTCCAGCACATTGCTGTTCAAATGATCCCCATTACAAAATTTCTCTATATATTCCTTCTATCAGTTTGCTCTATCTTCTGAACTAGCACACAATAGTATCTTTAATTTTTTAGGCCTACGATTACGACCACACTTTCTTAAATATCTCATATGAGATTATTTCTGTTTGTTCACTTCAAGTTTGTTTTACCTGTGTTGCTTCAATATTCTCTTTAATGTCAACCTGCCAATCATTATTATAAGATTATAGTCAGAGTGTATAACAGCTCTTGGAAATGTTTTGCAAACATCCATTTGGTTTCTAAATCTTTATTTATCCATGATATAATCCAACTGGTATCCACCTATAGACCCTGGACGTTTCCACGTGTACACCCATCATATATAACCATCGTGAATGATTTTCAAATGGTGTGTTTGCAACAGACAGATTATATTTTCCACCAAAATTGTAACAACTTGTTTCTCGCTAATTTCTTTTTCTTAGACCTAAACATCCTATAATAATCCCCTCTATTCCTTCTGTCCCTACCGTATTCCAACCACCTATGATTATTAGATTTTCATTCCTCATTATATGATGATTAAGTCCTCAATTTCAACGTATGTTTTCTCTATTTAACTATCATCCTCTTTTGAGCGGTCTGGTGGTTCAGTGGTTAATGCGTCTGACTGGAGATCTAAGGGTCCTCGGTTCGCTTCCCTGTCTCGGATGGTATTTTCATAGACACTTAACCCGACCTTCACCTCCGGTACAGCCAGCTGTGTAATGTGAAGTATGCCAGAAAGCTTCCGTTGTTCGGATTCCAAGTTAAACTTTAAGTCCCATGTACCCGACAGGATTGCCGGGCTACGTTAAGTCGGCAACGACAGGGGCGGAATAGGCAGCCAATAGAAACCCTGTTAACATGTCATTACGACTACACGAAATCATTATTATCATCCTCTTGTGACGTTGGCATGTACACTTGTACTAACGTGGTTGGCACTGTTTTAGTTTCTATCCCCAACAAATTTTCCTAGCACTAAACTTTCTATAATAATTCACACGTTTCCCTACTGTCTTTGTTGATTATAAATCATTCACCATTAACTCCACTGACATCTTTTGTGCTAATTATCCTATATTCCATAGACGAGAAAATTTTCCTACTTTTGCCATTTACGCATTTTGTTTTAAATTCCTTCAACATTTTTGATAGATTATCCATCACTTACCCCACGCGCCGACACGTACAATGAATTTACCATATTCATTACTCTTTCCTGAGGAGTCTCCACCCGATTGGGGAACTATTTTACCTCTCCGATTGTGTATAATTAATCGATAATGTGTTGAAACTGTCTTTGAATCCTGTGAATACCATAAAATTAGTGAGATGGCGTTATTCCTGTATTCTCAGCATAAATTAAAGAAAAATGCTTGGCATTACCATAATGGGCCTTCCATAAAGCAGGTATCCGAAAGTGACGAGTGATGTTTTACTGGATACTTGGATGTTCAACTTGTTCGGATTTGAACCTCTGCGTTGGTAAATTGTCCATCTTGAATACAGCTTTCAAGCGGATTTTCTGTTATTACCAAGATGAGTCGTCATTTAACAACTAAAAACTACATGAATTCAAATTCCAGATAGCAGTTTGTTGGTGACATTCATTATTCTTGTTTTAGATCGTAATTAATGAACATGATGAGGAAGAACGGAAATCTATAACTCCGTTGACTCATTTACAGTGGTGCAAATTAAATTCGAATATGAGGCATCGCCTCTCGTACAATTCAGTATAACCGCCTAGATGCTAACAGCATATAAAACACCAGAGGTTTTTTTGCTGATACTAACACCTCTGTCACTCTTGGTACCATGGGGCAAATGTGAAGACAGAAAGTCATCTCTTATACAGGTATCGTAAGGTTTATTTAAAAAAATGTTTTAGAAGACTATTAATATTAAATTTCGAAACCAAGCGTGGTGGGTAACCGGTATCGCTCTGGCCTCGCATATGGGGTGACGCGAGCTCGAATCCTGGTCCGGGTATCCAGATTTGGGTTTTCCATGGTTTCTTCAAATCACTCCAGGCTAAGTGAACGGAAGATGAAAGCACCGTACAGGGGTACTCAGCTTTTTATAACTGTGGTATTCGTAAGACGGTGCAAAATTAAACGCAAATACCAATGCTTATCTCGTACGTGATTTCGGGAGGCTTTTATATAATTTGCTACAATTGTATAATTAAATATTTAAGGATATGAGCACGAAAAAGGTTAGTATCAAACTCATGATATATATTTCTTGATTATTTAAACGGCGAGAACACTTATTTTTAGACCACACAGGAAGCATAAAAAGTGCTGTAGTTCCAAAAAATTGCATTTTTACGCTGCTTAAAGAAAATAGATACCTGTTCCATGATGAATGAATCAATAAAGGGATACTCAGCTCTTTAATTAGGTTGCTGCTATTGTAATAACCGGAAGTAAAGGCATTTTCTTACAAAATTCAGGACACTGAAAAACTGAACCAAAATTATCTGCATTAGAAAGAAATTAGTATTATTTATTTTGACTTTGTTTTAATGGAGTATGTTGTTAAAATTTGTTGTAAGTGGAATGAAATTGTTTCTCTTCCTTGTGACGAGTAGGAAAGCATAAAGACTGGTAAGTAACAATTAATCTAAAAATTTTGAAGAAATAAGATGCCTTCAACATGGTTTCTTCTTTTTTACTATTTTTTTTTTTTTTTTTTTGCTTATGGCTTTGCGCCTCGTCGACGACAGGGTCATTAGAGGCGGTAAAGTACTGAGAACTAGGAACGGAAAGGAATTCGGGTATGACTTTTTGAAGGAATCTGCCCGACATTCGCCTGGAGTGATTTTGGGATAACATGAAAACCCAAATCTGCATGCCCGGACGGGAATTCGAACCCGCGTGCTCCAGAATGTGAGGCCAAGGTTTTCCACTCACCTATCTCTCTAGGTTTCACGGCGATGAAAACACCATAAGCCAGCATGCAGCTTCTCAGTATCTGTGGTACTGACTCCGTGCAAGGTTAGGAGTGATTATAAGCTCATCTCTCACATGGGTTTACGGGGCATATTGCGAAATTTGTTAGACGTTGCTATTTAAATCTACTTGATTTAATATTTTAAGTGAAATGATAATGTTTAGAAAAGTGTAAACGTATAAACATAGGAAAACTGCTACTGTTGATATATTTTCGAAAACTGTACTGAAAGCACCAAAAGCCAGCATGCAGGTTCTCACTATCTGTAGTACTGTCTGCTTGGTGCAAGATTAACAGCAAATACCATCGCATCTCTCACATGGTTTTACGGGGGATGTTGGCAAATTTGCTACAAAAGACATCGTCATTCTTCATAACCGGAGCTATCAGTTCAGGTAGAGCTTCAGCAGTCTTCTCCAGGTTAAATATTATGTTATTTGTGGATAGTGTACAGAAGACCTATTACTACTCAAATCTACTTCATCACTCCTTTAAGTGAAATCAACTTATGTTATTTAATCCCAACAATCCTGCGTATGTCCTTGATCCATTGTTCTGGTTGTACTCTTCCTGGTCTTTGATGATCTCTTGGGCTCCACTCCATCACAGGTTTTATCCATCTTTTGTCTTTCCTCCGAGTAATTGACCTCTCCATAGCACGCTCTGCTGACCTCAGTTTTCCTTTCACATATTCGTTTAATGTCCAGGCCTCACAGCTGTAAGTCAGCACAGGAAGAATGCACTGCTCGTAAACTATTTTCTTTAATTTTGTGAGTATATTAGATTTGTGGATAGTCTACAGTAGACATATTACTACTCAAATCTACTTCATCACTCCTTTAAGTAAAATCAACTTTTTTAGCAAACTATAAAAGCATAAAAAGGGGGCAAGAAATTTTCTAAAAATGTTTAAACACTGTAATAAAAGCACTATTAGTCAGCAATCAGGTCTTCCGTGTCTGTAGGACTGACTGCTTGGTGCAAAAGTAACTGCAAATTTGATTGCATCTCTAACATGAGTTGACGGGAGGGTGTTGCAAAATTTGTTACAGAAACACGTTTCTATTGATTGAATGGAATGATTTTCTTGAAGAAAATTATAAAGGCATAAATAAAGGAAAACTGCTGCGCTTGGTGTATTTTCGGAATGTTTAAAAATTTTACTGTAAGCACGATAGGTCAGCATGCAGGTCCTCAGTATTTATAGTGCTGACTGCTTCGTGCAAGATTAACAGCAAATTAAAGCGCATCTCTAACATAAGATTACTGGGGATGTAATTAAATTCGCAACAGAATACGTATTGCTATTCAAATCTGATTAATCGCTGTTTTAAGTGAAATTAATCTCTTTAAGAAAGAATGCAAGCATAAAAATAGGCTAGTTGCGAATATATGTATATTTTCTAGAAATATTTAAATACTATTCACAAAGTACCGTATTGTAGCATGCGGGTCCTCATTATCTGTAGTACTGACAGCTTCATCAAGATTAACTCCAAATAGGAACGCATCCCTCCCGTAGGTTTACGGCGGACATATTGCTATTAAAAACTCGCTTAGCTGCCTTTTTCGAATAAAAGATTCGTACAAAGCTAAAGATTAAAGGATAGGATAAAAGCTTTGAAAATTAGTGTGAATCTCCAGGAAAAATGATCGTATATTGTTTTCAAGCATTATCAAAGCGCTTATGTATCTTGTGAGATAAGAATGAAATCCTTTGGATATGTAAATATCATTTATTCCTGTATTCTCAGCGTAGGCTAAAAAACGTTAGAATTCATCTAAAAATACGAAAGCACATAAATATTCCTGATAGTTAAAGGAACTAGTTGTAGCATAGCACCGTAGTATTTTCTCAGGAACATTCAGCAAAATGAAAATGGGATTCGTGTGATATCACCGACCATAGCGAGTCGAAAGGAAAATTTTTAGAATAACATTCGGGAACACGAGTGCTGTTCCCTGACATGGCCTTTCAGATTTCGATTTTCCATGGTCTTCCGGAAACACTTATGGGCATCGCTGGGATCGTTTCTCAAATGGCCATGACCGATTTCGTTCACTTTGCTTGCCCGTAATCTTCTCCTGGCTTTAATGAAGACGTTGTCGACCAGCCAGCTCCGACGAGATTGTGTATGGTTACTGAAATTCTATCAATTTCAATATAACTTGCTTATAGCATCAGACATATTATTTCTAGGAGGTGATTTTTCGTTACAGATATTTTCCCCCTTCGTTCGTAATTAAAATCGATAAATGAGGGACCATTTTAGTGATTAAGTAATCCGCTTCTCATGAATTGTTTATTTTGAATTTCACTTTATATTATTTTTTTTTACAATTTGCAGTTTTAGCTCTAGAGTATGACGTACGAAACAGGGTTTGTTTTCCGCAGCTACTCGATTCAATATTCCAGTTAATACCCTACATATTTAAATTACAACACCAAACACGTTCAGCAAATTTATAAACAAGCCACAGTTTCGGGAATAACATATTTTTGCAAACAAATGTCTCTCATAGTGCGTTTGACACACAAATACAATTCACTACTACATTTTAACGCTTCCTCTAATTTCATTCGTAAATATTACGCAGAATTAAAGGTCATTTCCTATCATTTAACTTACATGCACTGTTTCTCTGAAGTGTGGAATTTTCGCACCACCCAATTTTTTTTGTAATTTAAAGTTACTAAGTGGCCCCTGTGAAAATTTCGCGACTGATATAGAATGAATAGCGAGGTTCCGGGTTTGTAGTAGGATGAAAGAAGATCCGGTTCCTATGTAGCAATTGTTTATTTGACAAATGTTATACATACGTAGCAAAACACTAACAACGTCTTACAAAACAATTAGAAATGATGAATGTTTCCATAACAAAAACAAAAAATCCAGAAAGCTCCTTCCTCTAGAAAACACAGTTTATCAATGTCTCTGTGATATGTTCTGCTGCTATATAGCGGTAAGTGATCGCTCCTTATAGACGCCAGCGAAGCCTAGCAGCTTGACTCTGAACTATCGCATACCCGTGACCTTGATTTTCATAATAAGAGGGTTGAATTCGAAAATTTTCTTTCATAATCAATGATGTTACCAAAGCGGAGAGTTTAGTTTTTAAAATGACACCTCCTGTATCGATTTTGGTTAAGTATGAAAAGAGAAAGATGACTCGTCACAAAAAAACGACACATTTTGTGAATAATAGGATGGCTCTAAATGAGGGATGTCTTCTGAAGACTAAATTTGGTTTAGTGAAGCATGCGCTGAAAGCAGATCGACCTTCAGTAATGGGGTCGAGAGGAAGAAGCAAAATCAAACTAAATAAAATGGTTAGTGAAATATTTAAGTCTGTACAGTTTCTCGGTGAAAGTAAGTTACCCACAAGGAGGGCGAGGAGACTCCATCTTTGACGAGAAGCATTTACCAAAAACAAATTCGTTCTCTTGAAGCCGTAATACATTCTGACTTAATTGACATATTCACTTTTCTTGCTGCCTTTCAGGTATTCTACACTAAGATAAAACAAAGTAATTCGTCATTTCATGATGATGTCGACTATTGTAAGCTGTTCCAATTGTATTAAATGATGACTCTGGCATTACGTCCACCGTGTTATCAAATAGACTTGGTTTAGTGAGAAAATATTCTACATAACTTTACTTCACTTACGATAAAACGTTCTTGCTGTTCAAATTTCATATTCACCAATTTGTAAAAACGAAACTTTGATGTTCCAATCGGCAATAATAATGTTATGTCCTTAATTCATTTGGGAGGCAAATAAGGGGTGTATTATTCGATTTTTAGATTACTATTTGCTAACATCATTCTCGTATATGGTACAGCTTTATTTCAATTTGTAATACATACTTTTAATGAAAAAAAATAATAATTGACACTATGAAATTAGTTACTGTTTATTTTCATCGTCGTTAATTGTTTCAGCTTTTTCCATTGCCAAAAAATTAAATGGAAATTATTTCGAAGAAATGGGGAAGTGCTTGAAAGCAATGATAAATGTTTCAGTGGAATTCCATAGCCAGTACGACAACTCGGAAGACTTTCGGTATGAACAAACGTAGCAATTCCGTTACCTAATTACGGACACAGCGATTGTTTGTTTAAATCTATGGTATATATTTCTAACCTTTCCCAATTATTCTATTGTTACTAAATGAAATAATTTTTTTTCCAGGAATATCCTTAAAAGTTTGGAATACTGCTTTTACAAATTTTCTGGTCTGTGCAGTGGTGGCACTTACTGTGGAGATGATTCCATCACTATAGATGCAACTGTCACCAAGTGGATTACAGGTATGAAATATTCATACAGTAACTCAGCGATTGTAATAATCGTAACATATTACTCCTTGTGTTACAGCACAAACAACTATTGTACTTTTTTTCGGTTTATGATAATGCCGAAATATTTGTAAGCGTAATTTAGCAAAATAAATAATGAAATCTCTTTAACTTCCAGAAACAGGGATCAAAAGTGAAGCCTCTTAAAGGAATAATTTGACTGATAACAATATCAACTGCTTAACTGACTTCATTTCTGTGTCAATATTTGAAGGGAATGTCAGCATTTGCCGGTAAGATTGCCGAGTAATTGTAGCGATACATGTAGTATAACAGTATCAAGATTTCTGTTTATATACATTCAATAGGGATACTGGTTAGCTTTGTTATCATTGTAGAATCATTTGTTATAGTTTATAGGTAATTTCTCGTTCCACATTAAATAATATTCATTGTTGAAGTAAATAGTTCATTTTAGTAACGTTTTGCTTATTTCTTGAATCGATCGATAAATTCAAGCAGTACTTTAGTGGCATGATATTTAAGGATCTAATTGGCTGATAGAAATTCAAAATAGTTTTAGTGCAAGGCAACTATGTATTATTTTAGTCAATTTAAGTTCTAAGTAATGTATATGATTTTTGTAAATACTGGGAGTTAGTTGAACATCAGTAGAACCAATGTGAACAGATTCCTTGAAATATTTAAAACGTGACGTGATCTGTAATTAAGTGGGATGTTAGCGGGAATATGGCGTATCTAGGCTACTGAGTGAGGTAACACAAGAATAGGAACTCAAAGGTTTTTCGAAAAGTTCCGAGAGATCAAAAGAAATGCACTGATTTAATTTATGTGTATGCTTCTAATAGGATCTATATGGACTTCGAAATATGATGTTTTTTTTTTTTTTTTTTTTTTTTTTTTTTTTTTTTTTTTTTTTTTTAGCTATTTACAGAAACAGTGCATTAAATTTCAGTGTTTGAGAATTTAACAATTCTTATTATTTAACAGTAATACCTTGTTATCAGCTCAAACTATTTATTCCGTTAACAACGACATTCTCCTTGATAAAAATTGGTGGCGGCCGTTTTAAAGATACTTTTCAATCTTCAAAAAACAAAATTTTAGTAATCACAAGATTATAGTAACCACCTAACATTTTGACTTATCAATATAACTTATTGTATCCATCATAAAATGTCTCCCAAGCAACTTAAATAATAAATGTGAGAACACACGCATAACAAATTCATGACAAAATTCTTGTATATACTTTATTATTCTTTATTTAGTTGTAAATACACAATAAACGTTTACACTTTCAGTTCGCTGGAGAAATGCGGTCTGGAGGACGGATCAGATTGCGACCAGCCATACGGCATATTAGAGAACGTAAGTATCCAGAAAGTTTATACCTTTGGTGCACGTATGAAGAAATGTTTGCTGAATATTCTCGCTAATGGTGCATTGTTAACAACTCCCGTACATGCTGAGTATTTGTTATCACCTCTAGAATGTAACAGGTTCTTTTATTTAAGACAGTGTGGTTCTGAATGACAGTCAGGTTCTTTTTTACCGAGCCTGGTGGGTGAATGGTTAATTAGAGGGGACACGGATCGAATCAGATGCAGCAATTTAGGTTTCGATTGTCCTTAGTTCCTGGATAAATAATAATAATACAGTAATATTAAATACATACCACTGGAATTAGTAGCCTCCCACATATTGAAGTAGGTTTTAAAAAAAACCTTAGTTCATAACCCGAAAGTTGGTTTGGACGTACTAGAACAATATGACCGCTAGTTCCTTTCGTCCGGAATCTACAGTTTAATTGGAATCAGATAGCGTCATGGCATGGCTGCGCAACTGCATTCGAACCGTCGACCTTTAAATAGGAAGGCCTTCCGCATCGCTCGTGATTATGGTAGATGCATAAAATCTTTTTTTAAATTTAATTTTTAAGTAAATAATCACGAACCAATTTTGACAAAATTTATGTGGAACCAATCGTCAGCGATCGGTGTAGAATTTCCATCATAAAATTACCATTTGTTTTTAACTTTGCTAAATTTCCAAACATATGCTGGTCCAGCCGAGATAAAAATTCGATGAGACTGTTGAAATTAAAAATTTATTACCATGCAAATTGGTGTATATAAATAAAAATTGCTTAGGTTTTGCGATTTTTTTTTTTTTAAAATTAATACAGAAATGTAATTGTCAAAATGTGATGAAATTTAAATGGGACCAATGGGATAATTTTTCACCCAAAAATTGATTGACGCAAATCGATAGCATAGTTTCAAATTAATGAGTATACACACGTTTTGTTTTTAAAAAATATTGCTCGACTTTAGATCCTCTGTTTTCAAAGTCTGTTAATATAGTCCAGGTCATAGAGTAATTGAATAGCAGGCGCATAAAAATTTTGTGTTGCTGGCTGAACGGTTGAAAAACCAAAATTTTCCTTAAATTTCGAACACAATGTTTTCCGTGAGTAATTTATTTCTCATCAGACGCTTCATCAAAGGAAATTTGTCTAGATAACACGCCATCAGACTTGTAACGTTAGCGCCTCATATCTTTAAAAAAACCTTCTTCCCCGCTTAGGAATTAGGGTCGATTCATACTGAACAAAACACTTTTTTGGGTTTTGATTATTCTCATTTGTCTTTAATGTATTCCTTAAATTTACATTTAAATTTCAAGATATGACGTGTATTTTCAGTTTTCTTGTGCTAGAAGATGGAGTTCCTCTGTTTAAGGACCATGCCCGCCCATATGTCTAAGAATGTTTCTGGTGGAGAAAACACAGCTTCAGTTTTTTTTGACATTTTTGACCTCTCATGTTACTTTCAGTCAAAATTATGGAATTCCTCATTCGAAAAAAAGTAAAAAATGTTAGTGATTTCATAACTGCACTACTTTATCGGAAATATGTTACTAAAAATTAAGTAAGAATATTTAAAAATTCATGTATATCTAGCTGAAGTCTAAGTCTCACACCAATCAATAACTTTTATCCTGAATCACGGTAGTCAAATTAGATTCGTGTAAGAATATTATTTTTTTCTGTTCCAGTCTTGTGTATGGCCAACTGAAGTAGGCGGTGTTCCCACATGTCCAGTGAAGACAAGAAGACAACTGTTCAGTACGGGCCATTCACGTCTTTGTCCTTCTTTCCATAGCCTTTAGTGGCTTATGTTGCTGTTTGTATTGGCTTAGTTGGTCACTCCAACGCCGGAAAATGAAACGTGCTGCTGATTCTTGGGCAGATCTGAGCTCAATCAATTCCAGTAGCCCATCAAATTCGGTGCATTCCTCTAAATCAGTCTCGTCGGGAAACTTGCCGGCTATTGTTCTTTTACCGCCACTCACTCTAAAACCTAGTAATTTTCACAATTTAAGGGGAAGATCGGTCACATTTAAAGCTTCTGAAAATTCACCAGGTGTTTTCTCCCTTCCAAAGCTTCCTCCATTGAAGGCAAATTGTGAGTCCATCCCTCCTGATATGTCAACTGAAAGCTTAACCGACATATTTGAACAAGCACTTTACAATCATTTTGTTTCTTTTGATCCGATGAATGCTGAATTAAGGCTGGGTCAGGCATACGAAAAGTTTAAGTTTCTGGTAATCCAGGCCAGAAATCAGATTAGAGAAGTCATTGAGAGATGTAATGAAACTAATGGCTCTCCCAGCAGTAATCAAACAACTCCAATTGAGCCGTCACCTGAATTGCGTGTCTAGGGAAAGACAGTATTGAATGTTAGTTACAGACGTCTTTCCATTCACGCGTAGTGCTTTTTATAGACTTGGTAGTTGTTGCACCCTGGCTTGTGAAATTATGTTTGATCACTGAATGATGCTGATGGAGGTTTATGAGGATAGGATAAAGGTAATAGCATGTTATTTACCACATTTATGACTCTTCTTAAGAGTATAAAAAAGGAATCACACCAATGAAACGAGAATGGTCTATTTTAAACCACATTATTCCCATTGAGATATGATATTGTACTCAAAGAAAGTAACATATTTTATCTTCGAGACTAAAGACTGAATCTCAAGATTCTTTGAATGGAAAGAGTGTTGTTAGTCACGGTGCTCCATACTTTGCCAAAGTTTAAATTTTTTGTTGATTTCATTTAACATATTACCTATGTAGTAGTAATAGTAGATATGTTGAATTAATTCTCAAAATAAAACATGTGTATTTTGATTATTCTGAAATTATATGTAAACATATACCATAACTTCCTAAAAATAATAATGAAGCTTGTATCAGCAATTATCCACAGATTTTCTGTACTATTTGCAAAGGAATCACACATGTTTACTATTTTCTATTGCTGTGCTTATAATTGTTCAGTATCAATGAAACTAGTTTGAAACATAAATAAAAACTATTGTCAGATTTACCTGAATCATTTTTATTCAAAATATTCAAACTTTATACGTGACATATACACAAGAAAGGGTAGTTCACAGGAAATGGAATAACTTACAGAGTTAACATAATTAGTGCTATTTTACATATTAACTTATTAAAACAAAACCAGTAACTAAAAATATTTCAGTAAACAACCATTGTGGTTTCTTTTGTTTTAAAAATTAAGAAATGCTTAACATTCTAATTGTAGTGCTAAGAGAATCTGTAATTAAATGTTTGTATTTTCTGAATATGTTTATACAATAAAGAATTATTTACAGAATTAAGGTGTATGTGTGAGAAATATACCGACCCATCCCCTCTGAAAATAATAACAGAATAAGAGAAAAGTAAGACATATATTGCTGATCGCTTGTCACAGATTATTTTTAACTTACACACTGATACGTAAGATAGCAAATTTACGATCGCTGTCCATATGTTTCTATCTATTTCTGATACGTGTATTATTAATTTTACTTCAATGCAGGGAATACTACAAAGAGAGAAAAGTCAAGAAATTTCCTCTTCTAACAGCTTTTAGCTTTTTTTCGGACACTATACACCTGTATAGCACGAAACAAAATTCTGAAATTTGCTTTTGAGATTATCAGATTCCTCGGAAGAATCAAGTTAAGCTCTATTAGGTTTAAAGTAAAATTTAACCAAATGCAGTACTTTTCATCCCATTAATGGCAGGTATAGATTTTTCTTGGGGGTCACTGGATGATAGAAGGAGGTTGAAGAGAGTGCTGGAAGTTACATGGCGTATATTAGTGATGAGGCCAGGAACTATATTCATTAGAATAATTAGGAGTAGTGTATGGTAGGAAAATACAGGGCGTTCGCCGGAAAACGCTACCCTCCCAGTCTGTTGCCGTCGGCAACTTGCTCGGTCAGTGGAGCCAGCAGTTTCCGCCAACCGCCACCGTGAATCACCGCACTGTTTAACACCTCCGCTGCCCCAACAGTGCATTGCAGTGACCCTTACATTGTTAAGAACGGTTTCTTTGCATTGTAGATAGTTTGTGACTTCAGTCTCTTATTAATCAGTGTTGTGAATAAACGTTTCTTTGCGGTTTGGCTGGTTTGGGGCTTCATACTCTTATTAATCTGTACCGTGTTTGAGTGTGAGTATAATTATGGTACGTTACAGTTTGCAACAAAGAATATTTCTCTACGATACATATGTGAAGAAGAAGTCGTTTAAAAAGTGTCGCAGTAAATTTCGTCGCGAATTTCCTGGCGCTTTACTGCCAGCTAAATCAACAATTCTGCGTCTGGTTAAAAAAGTAGGAGAAACGGGTTCATTTTTTAACAAAAAGAGACTGTCGGTCAACCGTATTCTCACAGAGGAGAAAATTAACGATATCGCTTTTCGACTAGAACAGTCACCCAAAAAATCATTAAGTCAGTTAGGGCAGCGTGTGTCTCGAAATATGTTCAGAAGATGTGAAATGTGCATTACACAAGAGGGTCAACACTTCCAGCATCTTTTATAAGGTAAGCTAATGAATTACGCCACATTTAAATGCTTAGCACACAAGTTTATGAAGTTTATGAAACGTAATTATTATGAAATAGTCCGCGGCCGACGGTCGAACAATGCCGGAAACTGAGCGCTCGCTCGCCGGGAGCAGTTTCTTCCTTGTAGCGCTAACAGTGGGTTGCGTTTCCCGGCGAACGCCCTGTATAACCTTGACCACAACCTGACACTCTATTTCAGAAATAACGTAGTAGGAAAATTTTCTTCTGAAGGTGATGAGTTATGGGTTGGAATTAATTACCAAAGGAAATGGTGAACAATTTGCCAAAAACACTTAAACAAATTAAATTTCGCAAAAGTAAGTGAATGGGAAAATTTCACTAAAGAATCTTTGCTAAAAAATCAATAACTGGGAAAGCATGTGTGTATGGAAATTGCCACTTGGACACATGCTTTATTAAATAAAATTGATGATGACTTTAAGGGATTGGAATGTCTGAAATGAAGAGGTTAGCCAAAGATAGGGACAGATGGAGGATAACATCATCCCAATCGAGATGCTGATGGCAGAAGAAAAAAGATGATATAGGAATAATAGACCTTTAGTTGATGCAGTAATTGGTTTTCAAAGCGTCAGTCGCGATCAACATGGTAATATCAATCTATCACATACGTTACATGTAACAAAATTTACTTTACACTACGTGTCCGAAAATTCCTCGGCCTCGGTCCTAGACCAGGGAAACTAGCGGCACACTAGCAATGTAATTTCAAAATACTCACTGATAAAATTTAAGTTTTCCCAGACAAAATATAATTCTTTTGTCGTTACGACTTATTAATCCACAACCGTGGTTGAGAGCAAGATATTTTCAGTTAGGATGGTACCACTGATGTTTTTAATAATTCATAGTAGAATTTTTCGTAAAATACGTATAGGTGCACTAAGTATTAAAATGGAACGAATCAGAAGTGTGAATCAAATTTAAAGGAGTGAGGTGTGAATTGTTCTCAAAAACATAAATTATAAGGCAGATAAATACGAAACATAACTATTTTATTACACCTACATAAATCACTAACGATTCCAGAATATCTTTCACGATAAAATAAACAAAATACAATTCTAATGGTTCTCTTAATGGACGACAGTAATGAGGAAGAGGCAGGAGAACAAGCTACACTGCACAGCAGTGCTGGAGGTAAGTGACATTTCTTCTGAAGAAATAATAACAACAATAAAATAAGAGCAAATTAAGGAATGATCTGGTGATGAAATAAAACTCGTAAGGCCAGGGGTTGCTAGTACTGCATTTTAAAGAAAAGGGATGATATAAATCCTCTCCGGTCTAGATATTATCAACTGGGTTTCTTATGATAACAACAATCGGCCTACCATACGCAGATATAACACATTTTTTTTCGAAATGTGTTAGTGCTCTATTTTACCAGACACTTGGAGATGGTAAGAGTTCTGGTTTGGAGGTTGGTATATTGTCCATCCAGATTAGGGTTTTCAGGCAGCTCTTCCGTAATCACCTAAGAGTGTCTTTGGCAGTTCCTACATTTCTGCTCACAAATAATTTATTCAAACAGAATCATACAAAAAAAGTTGCAAAATGATAACTCTGTAAGTAGACCGGTTAAGACTTAAAGCTATGTTTAAACCGCACTTTCTCCGGGACGGAAGGCTACAGATGGAAAATATAACAGTTTTCAAAACCATAATAACGTTAATAGAATGAACCTTCACATTTATGTATTGCGAGATGTCCTCACAAAAAATATAAAGATTGAGTGCATTGTTACTAAACAGTGTAGTATACACTAAACAGTGTGGTAGGAATATTAGAGGTTATCTCCGGATAAAAGGGCGAAGATGTACCACTGAAAGAAATACAGCATCCTAAGAGTTCATACAGTACTTTGAGGGACCACTGCAGATTCCGAATAGACTAATAAATATTTCAGAATTTGCCCACTAATAAGATGTAAAGGCGTCCGTTAGGCTCAATTTAAAGTCCTGGATTTTGGGATGCAGTACTTGAACCGGTGACGGACACACTTGGAACATAAACAGATTTCCAAAATTTCACTGAAGGGTCACTTTTGGTTGGGAACTAAAATGCATAATTTTAAAATACTTACAATGTAATATTCATCTTTAGTCACAAGTACAATAATATTAAATTGAGTACGCCACCTGTGTTAGTAATTTTAAAATTTGATGAAGCAGTAGTAGAAAGTTCTATTCTGCTCAGTTCTTAGAGAAATACGGAATTAATGATGACATCTGATCAGACTACTGGCAATATGAGCCGACATTCTGAAACTGTAAAAAAAAAATTAAAAAATCCATTAACATCAACAAACTAATGTTAAAATATTAGTAGTTCCATCTGAGTTCACTACATTCCGAAATAAAGGATTGCAGAGCAATTATTGACACTTGTAATGCCAAGATCGGATTGTAGTGACCCGCATCAATCACTCTCAAATTCGTTTTATCTGAGATACGTGATCAAGTGATCGAAGATATTATACTCCTACTTTTACTTATAACTAGTGAATGTGCAGGAATTCAGTGTTAACAAATTGAAATACCAGAGAAAAAATTAAGCAACTTTAATAAAGTCACTGAAATGGGATACATAGACAAATATATGGAAATCATAGAAATACTCAATATACATAGCTCTGATTCAACTCAATCCAATAAGATTACTAATAAAAATTTATTCACTTGAAGTATCTTTCCCAAGCCGGCAGTGTGGTAGAGACTGTATTAGCTAGTGCCTGTTAATTTTACATGGAGGTCCCTCGATTCTCCTTCGCACACTTGCCATGGACGGCTACTACAGAACTTTGGGTGACGATGCCATGTCTGCATTGACTGTGGGGGACGCCATTTTGAACAAATGTTTTAAGTGAAGCAGTTTGGGAAACTTATGCAGGTAAATGGAATTCATTATTACCGTAGATTTAGGATTTTCGGTGTCTCTGATATCAAGTTACGTGCGCCGTTACTTCTCCATCAACAGGGAGAATTATCTGAGGGCATGGAGGAGTATTCAGCGGGAATTCTGTACGGCATGATCAGGGTTCGGAAGGTGAGGCCTGAGCTTGAGCGCTGTGTGATACTAAGGCAGAACTTGATTAGCCTTTCGCTTATAACTTTCGACTCAATCGTTTCCGGACCAGACACCTTTACCTTAAATTGATACATTTATCCTTCTCTATCATCCCGGAATCACTTTGTATGTAGCCGAAATAGGATGTATTATACAAACTGCAGTAAATATCTTGCAATACGCTTTTTTTTTTTTAACAGTTTAACGTCCCTTTTAACAACATGGTCTTTAGAGACGGGAAAGGATGGGGACAAGGAATGGGAAGGAATTCGGCCATGGCCTTTTGAAGGAAGCATCCCGGCATTCACCTGGAGTGATTTGGGGAAACCATGGAAAACCCAAATCTGGATGCCCGGACGGGGATTCGAACCGCCGTCCTCCCGAATGCGAGGCCAGAACGCTATCCGTTACATCACCACGCTCGGTTTGCAATACGCAGACGATTTATGCATCTTTACATCATTCACAAGTTTTGATATAACGATGCTAGAAGAAACAGTAGGAGCTCTCAGGAAACCAACTGACTCTGTCACCATTAAAACCTTCTGTCGTATTCTTTACGGGGAAACACCAACCGATTAGCCATACAGAAATGCGCTTATTTCCATACACATTTCCAAGCAAAGCATCTGCAAAGCTATTAGGTCTTCATTTAGAAGACAGCAGGCTTACGTGGGTGCGACTCCGCGAATACATAATAAAAAGGATTGGAAAAGCCCTTAATATACTGCGAGCAGTAAGCCACGTTTTGTGGTCAGCCAGCACAACAACCATGCTAACATTATATAGCTCTCTCATCCGATCGATATTAGTGGAGGGAAGCATCTTATATGGAAATTCCCCCTAACTAGTTAAGTGTCCCCCTCCTAGTATAAATTAAATAAGCTTTGTTCTGTATAAATTATCATAAATAAAATTAACGTATAGGTTCCTAAAGCTCCTGCCGCTTCCCGTATGATTCGCGGAGGTACTGCTCCGCACTCCCTGTACAACCTTCGGCACTGGAATGGATGTGACTGGGTCAGCGCCACACTCCGGCCGTGCTTTACCTTCCCGAGGAGTTTCCTCCACGGTACTCGTTGGATAGCAGGCTGAGTATGCCTGGGGGAGCCGTTCCGGACGTTCAGCTTCGAGGAAAATTCCTCGGCTTCGTCGGGGATGGAACCCCGGTCGTCCAGATCGCAGTCAGACGCTAAATAAAATTTTCAATTAAATAAATTAATGATAGGATGTATCAGGATGTGGTTTTGTAAATCATCAACACCGTTGTATCTACGATTTGACATAAATTTATATTTATTACATAAACAAAATTCATCAGGTTTACTCTTAACAACGGTATGCAAACAATTTAAAACAAAATCTCAGTAAATCAAATAGTGTGTTCTTTTAAAATGTCCTCAGAGTTCTTGTACAGATTGAGCGAAAGCAATGAGGTTTCTCGAGGGTCATTTGCAGAGATCACAACTGGCGGGGTTAGCATTATGAAGAGACTACGCCTGCTGCGCTGCTTGCAGTCGGCCTATGAGATGCTTACGTAACTCATAGCTAAGCCTCCAACACGTTTGCTCGGCTTCCACCATGGAACACAAGTTACACCAGACCATGCAAGAATTAGCCGCCACACACACGATGTTCGTCACCGGCTGACTTCCAATCATGTGCTATTGCACGTGGAGGCCGCACCCTTGCGTTCCACTCCGCTTACGAGTTTTCGCTGCCCCCCCCCCCCTCCCCCTCGCGGTCGTTAGCTCAGGAATGCCGCTAGCTTCCGTAACAGCTATTGTCACCATCGACAGGTCTGCGTGGGCTACAGCGTCCAGCTTCACGCAAATGTATCTAAATTCACAACGGCGTGGGCCTGCTCACAGGCGATACACTAAAGCAAGGATGGCGAATCTATATTGTTCTACGCGCCTTTTTTTCTTTCTAAAGAAATGTTGAATGAAGCCATGACTTGCCATCAAACAATCATGAGTTAGTAATTAATGGGAAAAGAAATCAAATGAAACTAGTGCTACTTCTGTTGTTGTTAATGCAATGCCAAATAACTTATATTAGGTTCATACTTTGTTACTTTTAGCAACATGTAAGCTGAAGTGGAGTTATGTAACAAACTACTTGGAAGTGAGTCTTTAATATTAATGTGGTTCGCCTTTTTGATAAAGAGATTTTGTGATTTGTTTGATAGTGTTCATGATGTTCTACATACATAAAGTACACACCACTTTATCACCTTTATTAATCATGCCATATTTCTCAGTCCACTTTTTTTTAACGATATTAGCCATGGTGAATAGTTTCAATATAACTTAAACAAACTTAAACAAGCATCTGTGTTAACGAAATTATTTAAAAATACAAGAACTATTCGTAATTAGTAAAAGCAGTCAACAACGTCAGAAAATCAAACAAGTGATTAAGGGGTTAGCTTATGACCTCTCCCGCCGTCACGCCACCTGCGCTTGCTAACTCAAATTTGCTCGAAATCTACCTGTACCTCCTAAGCGCAATCTGTAGTCCTTTCGGTACGGATAGTTTTCGTTCACGATTAAATTTGTTACTATGACCTTAAATTATGAAGACAAAAAAAATACTTATATCGATTAGGTACCTACTTCATTAATGCCGTGCTCAAATTATTTAGTCGCGTGTCATTTGTTCGCCGTCCCTGCTCTACAGTATGTACATCTTGCAATTCCGAGCCCTGAGGATATACTTGGAAGCAATAAGATCATCTCACACCAACGCACTCGTGATAGAGGTGAAAGAGATGCGTCTTTACATTAGAAGAGAACTCCTAACAAACATTTTCTGTTCCTAACGCGCTGCTGTAATACCACGCCCACTTCTAAGAAAAATGAAGATCAGAAACTCGCAACGAAACGCAACCAATGAACGTTACTAAAATGTTTTGAACAATTGAGGAAAATGTTTTCTTTGATTTCCAGAGACCGAGAGGTACCCGTTTACAGCTGCTAATATAAAATAAACACTTTTAAGCCACCGACCTATCGGCAATCAAACATTTATATATATGGAAGAAAAATCAATAATTACATCAGGGACAACTGGAGATTTTTACCGATAGATCCAAAACACAAGAAGTGATAGACCACGCTTTTTACTTCCCTGCAGCAGGTGTCACTGTTAAGTACACACTTGCACTCGAGTCAAGCATATTCACGGCAGAAATTCTAGAGATCTAGCAATCGAATACCGCTCTACTTTGAAAAATCTTAACCCTTGCGCACTTAGTAAAATAGAACACCAGAAGTGGATCACACAAACAAATCCATATATATATATATATATATACTATAGACCTGATTCTACGATACAAGCAATCAAACATATAAATAAACATAATATGGAACAAGGATCGCGCCTGAATATTCAACAATGATATTTTTATCATTTGGCAAAAGCCGCGATAGCCGAAAGGATATTTAAAGCAATTACGTTATCTCTTACAGATTTCCTCTACAGAATAAGGAAGATAACTTACTTAAAATGAAAAATAGATTGAGAAAAAACAATAGAATAAAAGGCAAGAAATTACGTTATCTTTCAACCTGAAATACCAACGAAACCATGGTGTAAATGCATAAATATGAGTAGACAACACATATCCTCCATAGTACGAATGGGACTATTCGTGATTACTATCCAGTCCACCTGTATCATATAGAAGTGACTTAAAATCATTACTGTGAAGTTTGTTTTTTGGCTGCACAAAAAATAGTACCCCACAAAACAAAAATACTAGATTGTCTTATAAAATTATACATTTGTTTACCGACCAATATAGTAACCTTGTTGTTTCTGTTTAATCTATCACCATAATCCTGGACGAAGCTGCCATTCGAATATGAAATTAACTCTTAAAACTCCATCCACACTTAAAAAAACGACAACGTGTCAACCAATTGGAGAAAAATAAACCGCAGGAAGATACGTCAACCCAGATCAACAACCAGCAACCAGTATCTCCAAACTACTAAAAAATGAACCAAATCATATTAAAATTGTAATTATATTCGTAAATGGTTGAATAGTTTGTGCCAAAAACCAAATTAAAACTAAGTCGTGGATGTGGCGTGGTAAAAGAGATCTCACGTCCTCACGTAGTTATTGACCGTGCGTTTAATTATCTAGGAACCTCGACATTGTCAGCAGTCAGGCTGAATAAGGTACCATTCACTCCAACTACGTCTGATAAGGAGCCGATAAACTTTAAATTTTAATTCAATTTCATCTTAGGGCCAAAAGTTTCCAATCAACAACGATGCAAAACAACACTTACTAGATCAGATGCCACTCACACTCCGGCTGAAATAATGCGCACCTGCAGGATACACCTTAAAGGATAAATATGGAGAAAGGTGTATTCACAAACATCCGCCTGTCACGTTCCATTGATAGTGTAGGGACTAACACCATGGCGTTATATTGCACTGCTTGCCAGTTCTAGTGCTGGCTCGGACACAGTTGCTTTAAATTAAATATTGTGTTCGTTCCATGTAGTTAGATGAAGTAATGTATTGTAGGAGTTGGGCTTGAGAGAATGGCAGTAACGCCGGAGTTGGTTGTGTGACCTAGAAGTCGAATTCCGTTTTAAAAATAATTTATGTGTATAAGATGGTAAAAGTTTCATATTTAAGGGAGTAGAAATTTTTCTTGTAAACGTTGAAATCACTGGAAGGCCGTTAAACAATGGTGCGGCCGCAGCCGATTCCACAAACCGCGCCAGATAACGACTGACGTCATCCCACAGAGCGTGGTGGCAAACGGTAACGTTCTGGCCTCACATTCGAGAGGACTCGGGTTCCAATACCGTCTGGCTACCCAGAGTTTGGTATTCCATGGTTTCCCCAGATCACTCCAGGTGAATGCCTGGATGGTTCCTTCTAAAGGCCATGTCGGAATTCCTTCCCGTTCCTTGCCCCCAGTCCTTTCCCGCCTCTAATAACCTCGACATCGACGAGGCGTAAAGCCAGAAACAAATCACTTTATTTCGCTACACAACTCCTCGTGTTTACCCCGCCTGTTCCAAATAATTGTCTTCTGCAGCGTCCATTGTTAATTTGTACTTATGGTCGAATGTTATCCATGAAAATTTGTACATTATGTACCACTAAATTTGTGGAATAACCGAATGTGTGGAAAGGTGTTTTCACTCTTTCGACGATGTATTCACTCACATCTTTCTATCAGTTGGCTTCTAGATGGTTTATGAAGTCATGAGCCAGTAAGTAATTTGAATAATACAAATGCTACGTATTTACTTAGCTGATCAATATTTTAGTTCCCTTAAATCAAGGCTGCCTAACCAATTTTGGAGATGGGCTACAATTTCGATTCTATTTTAGCCTGGAGCCACGTAATACTTGCCCATTGTTACAATAGATATTTAAATATAACAAAGATATAAGTAACACAGTTTAATTACAATCAAAAAGTAAAAATCATTAATGAGACCTTTGCAGGTGTTTCTCGACCGCTGCTGTTGGGGGGAAAATTTAAACGCCCGCGTGTCTGGGGTTGGGCAGCCTTGCCTTAAATGTTACTGTACGGTTTCAGAAAGACCATACTCACACTTTCCGTTATCTCTTAATCTTCGATTAATTTACAGGATTAGTTTAAAAATACAAGAACTATTCGTAATTAGTAAAAGCAGTCAACAATGTCAGAAAAGCAAACTAGTGAGTAAGGGGTTAGCTTATGGCCTCTCCCGCCGTCGCGCCACCCTGCGCTTGCTCACTCAAATTTGCTCGAAATCTACCTGTACCTCCTTGTTGTGGCTTTGAGTAGAAACAGAGCAGATCTAAAGTCAGGTAGCTTCAAACTTTTAGGTATGCCACCTGTTGCGACTTTTGTTAATTTCAAAACCTCCAAAATAAACAAATGCTGCTCGAATTTCATACGTTTTAGACAGTAATACATATAAACCAGCTTCCATTGCTTTAATGTCTCTATATTTTGGTATTTCATGATTTCCTGAAATCACTGAAGTTGAATGTTGGGATCGTGGGTTGTGATTCTTTCTCAGCATTCTCATCTTCATGGCTGTTGGAATCGCCGATCACAATCTATATGTGTTTATTCCGAAAACTGGATGCTTTGTTGTAGTCAATTCAGCACCTGGTGGATTATAAAGTGACGAAACTGGACCATTTCTTTCGTAAGTACGATGGACATTATCTGTAAGCCTGGCACGAAAAAGACAGCACATCCTGATTTATGATCAGGCCTTTCTGTAGCAAGAAGTATTCCATTTATTTTTGACCTACGCATTTTATAACTTCTACGTGTCTCCTGTATGCACAATATATGGCACCGTTGCTGACTGCATAGATCATGTATCTTCTTCTTTGGCTGGTGACATACCTTCTTTATTAACAGAGATGATAGTTAACAGGAGCCCTGAAAAGGGCTCGGATTGTAATGTTCCTGGTATGAAAGTATCAGCCGTCAGGTCATTTTGATTCGTTCTCTGACGTCGCCCTGTTGCTGTTCTTATCTTGTTTGCCTAAAATCGCAATCTTCGAGCAGTCTCCTTTCATGTACCCCTTTCTTCTTATGGTGATGTTTCTATAAAATGACATTATTGCATTGATGAGGATTTTCTTGCATAATACAAACGAAAATTTGGATTATTCAAGTAATAGGTAAAATAACAATATTTTATCACTGAAAGCTTGTTTAAATTGGTGGGCAAAGGAGAAAACATTGTACGTGACAGTACTGAAAGGTCATCGAAAAGCTTCAAGATGATATTGCTATGATTTAGATCTTGATACGCAAATAATATAACTAACAAATACCTTGTACTTTGCTATTTAAAGGACGAAATTTTCAAGCACTAGATATTAATTGTGTTGATCAGTCCAGCATAATCGTTCTTTAGTATATAACATTGATCAGTTACAGATTAGAATTGTACTTTTTTTAGTCTTAACAACCAAGGCCATAGCTCGGCGTATTTCCATCCAAAAGTTTGGGACACTGATCACAAAACCACAGGCTCGTCCCCGCCTTGAAGCAATTGTAGGTAGCTTCTCGTGGTCCATACAGACAGCAACATGATAAGCAATTCCATATTTGTTCATTACGACAGTAGTACCTTTAAAATATATTAATAAAGTCACTTGACTGTCAGGAGTCAAACGAAACAAGTGTGTATGCGCCTGACTTCACTTCCGATGTATGCGTATCAGTTTATCTCTGGTGTGTGTTCTTAAGGACTTCATGAACACCTTGATCGTGGCAACTCCGCAGTACAATAGGAGACTCGCAGTTGGTAAGATGCTTAATCCATTTGCTTATGAGCATAACGTGTCGCATCACAGTGCATAGCAGATTTCACATAGCATTCACATAATGCGTGATATGCCACATATAACGAAAACTGGATCTTGGCGTTCAGATAAATTCATTGTATCTAGACCTTTCTTTTTTCAGAAGATAAATCCAAGCAGGGTAAATTAAATAGGAAGTTACCTCAGTTCTAACGTAGCTCCTTAAGTTTAGATTATGGACTGCACAGTATGGTGTGTTTACTTAACATTATTCCACACTGATCAGTCCTTTAAATATGAGTTTACTAGTTATATTCAAGGAGGTATAAATTTTCTATTGAAGTCATCTAGAGGTAAACGATGCATAATTCCCTGTGATGTTTTTCTATTTGAAATTAGTCCTTCTAGGAGGTTTAGTTATTTTTTGTTGAGACAAATAAACGGGACTGAAGCAGGCAGCATGATCAAGTTCCTATAACTCCACTCAAAATCATGAAAAATTCACGATGAGGAAAAACCAGTAAATGGAGGATTAATCCCAACATGTAATACAGTGTGAAATTCATAAAAAAGTTAAATATCCATTTCCCAACTCCAGGAAAGTAAATCTCCTTTCACAAGTAGTTCCATGG
The DNA here is from genome assembly GCA_031002005.1 of Vandiemenella viatica. Classification (NCBI taxonomy): domain Eukaryota; kingdom Metazoa; phylum Arthropoda; class Insecta; order Orthoptera; family Morabidae; genus Vandiemenella; species Vandiemenella viatica. Next base: position 30,065 of record JARYHS010006620.1, read on the forward strand.
TGAGAGTGAATCTGAGGAGGGCGATACTGGGAGACAGGAAGGTAACAATCTAAAGCCTCATTTTTGTGATCGTTGTTAGAATCCAACACAAATATTGCACATCATCAAATTCACCTTCACTATGTATCGGAACGATGTTGCCAGAATTTTTAAAAGAAGAATCAAGAGGAAGCAGCAGTAAGGATGTTACAACGCTTTCAGTACAATGAAAGATGATTTTGCAACCTCCTGGATAAAAACTGTAGTTGTAAAACCCAGAAACGAAAAACATGAGCAAACAGTAGAAACACAGAACCAAAATGGGGGGGGGGGGGTTTATGTAGTAGCCGTGCTGCCAATGCAAGCGTTAATTTGAATACGTCAAATAGCCAAAGAAACAATTAATATTATTTGTAACTTTGTATTTTATTAAAGTACAGAAACAACAAACGCTAGGTACTTAACTGTTAAACATGTTATTTACGTGGACAACAGAAACTTTAATCAGTACTTAACGCCTACAACACATGTTTCATGGTAGGCTTACAAACTTTTTTTTTTAAAAAAAAAAAGCCCACGATTATCGACTTTGGCATCATTGTCTTCTATTTACATGGGAGAGTTCAGTTGGAATAACCCTATCCCCTGCACCGAGCTAGTGGCCGCCACGGCTCTCTCTCGCTCGGCTTTCTTGTTCAGTCGGTAGATCCAACACCTCTTCGCGTTTACTAGGGAATTTGCTTCTATTCTACCTCCGTTATGCTGGTTCTACTTCCATTTCCTTTCAATGCACTTTTACATTTTCACTTTCAAAGTGTCATTTTTTTAAAATTTTTCTTTTGTCGATCTTGAAATGGATTTAAATTGTCGGCTATAGTGTATTTCATACGAAATGATATTATTTTGCCTTAATTCATGCGACAAACCAGGAGGAATCGATCTCTCTGGCCACACGGTGTTCACTGAATCATCGTTTCGAAACCGACCAGTCGCTTCTAAGAGATCGGGAGGGATGCCAGCTAATATATGTGACCGTTTCAAGCCTTCTCTATCGAACGCTTTCCACCCTGTTGTCCTCTGTTCAGTAGTCTTTGTGTGCTAGCCGTTTCAATCTGGACAGTTTTTACGTTGCTCTTAATTCTGGGATACCACCCAGTACTGAACACGGAATACATATTCACGTCAAAATGAAAGAGTGTAAAATTCAGCCACTGAAACGATATACTGTGTAGCATCCGCCTGCATTGATTTGGTAAAACAGTAGAAACCCCAAATCTGGGTGGCTGAGTGGAGATTCGAATCCGCGACCTCTCGAATGTGAGACCAGAGCGTTACAGCTCACCAATCACACTCGGTTTAATAATTGAATTTATCCATCTCATCTGAACAATCTGGAATTCGATGGAAAAAAAGCAGTGCCGACTAAATAATATCTTTGGCAACATACACTGAAGGAAATTTTCAATCCGTCAGTGTGACTTAGTGCGCTGTGGTACCGCACATTAAATCTTGGAGGTACAACGGGGACGGGCACGAGCACAGGCCGTCCTGACTTCGTTTTTTAGGCGGTTTTTCCACAGCCATCAAGGTAAATGCCAACGTAGTCCCTAATATCCGCCACATAAACTACACTTCACAAACAAAAATTACACTCATCACACGCTGAACATAGTTACACGCTTCACAGAGAGATGGCAACACTTCACTTTCCCCATTAGTACTTAGTACAACCTGCATCAGCAAGAGCACGAGGCCGTAAAATCAAAACTCCAAATAACCTGTTTACCAAAAAGAAATAGGGTACCTGCTATGACATGTAATTCAGTAAGTCAGATAACTTGTTTGGGTGCCATATGATAAAGGCCGGTGTAAAACCAGTTGACAAGGAGATGGCAGACATACAAGAGGGCGTAATTTCACTGAGCTGTCTAGCAGGACGACTGCAGTGAAGGTTAACATCCCCAAATAAACAGTCACATTCGTTCTGCGTGGAATCATTGATGTGGATTGTGTCAATGCTGTAAGATCTGGGCAACCTCTAATTTTGACCAACAGTCATCTCAGAACCCTGAAACATAAAATTACTAAAAATAGGATACAATCCAGGCTACGTTCCAACAGGAGTTTCATTCAGCAACAGTAGTATCGGTATTAGCCGGAACAGAGACCCACCGACATGTACATTTAGGAAGGGTAGCTGCGCATAGCAACACATCACGACAAGCAATAATGCTCGGCGACTCGGGGATGTTTGGACTGTCACAACTGGACACTGGAGCAGTGGAAATCAGTTCTGTGCAGTGATGTGTCGAGGTTTTAGCGTGTACCAGTGGAGCAACTTCTGTCGGAGTGAGTAGTGACAACTAAGAAATTCGATGGTGGTGGAGTGATAGTTTGGTGTTGTTTGATGGCCTTCGGCATAGGACCGCTAGTATTTGTCCATTGCAGCATTAACACGGAGGCCTATTGTAAAATTCTGGATAGTTAAATGCTCTCAACATTGTAGCGTTTTTACGGAATCGATCCGTGTTATTTCTATGATGAAAATGGCAGGTACCATGTTTCTAGGGCTACTATGCAGTGGTACGCCGACACAGTGTTCGGCGATTGGTCTGGCCCACTCAGAGTCCCGACCTCAACATTATAGAACATCTTTAGCACGAATTGTATGCCCGCGTGAAGACTCGTCAGGAGCGGCTAAAGTCCATTGCTCAACTCATGGACTGGTTGCAACAGGAATGGCGATGAATCCCTTTGGAAGTCCTGCAAACACTCATAGACAGAATGCAGACAGGAGTTTTTTTTAGTTTTTTTTTTGAGGGGGGTCAACCGGTTTGTAGCCATTCAGCCAGCACTCAATTTATTTTATATATCGTCAATGTTAATGAATCTTTCCAACTTTTTATGTGAACGCTCAATTTGTAGGACAGCACAGGACACACACAACACTTGAACACCCATGCCCTCGGCAGGACTCCATCCGGCGACCATCGGTACGTGGAGCTAGTACTCTAGTCCCTATGACACCGAGGCCAGCAGAGACGTTGGGTGCCGTTACATCCGCAAGAGGTGACCCTGCGAGATTCTAACGGGATGACAACCACAGAGTAAACACTGTGGAAGGGTGTCCAATTGCTTTTTGGTAGATAGCGTATGACCATGCCAACGATGAGTAAGACTCACGAAAGGCAACCGATTCCAAAATGTTGGGAAAGGGTAGTGAAGAAAAAGAATTAACAAGATTTTCAAATAAAACTGGAAAAATTCTGTAGCTTTCGCAGATTCAGTTTCAGGCTATGGTATTACCTGGAGGCATGGCCTAAACTGTAAACGTCTACCGAGCATGGTGGTTGAGCAGTTTCGGTAAGTCCTATCATTCTGGAGAACAAGGTCCACCCGGAATTTGGTTTTCCATGGTTTCCCAAAATCATTCCATGTGAATGCCCGGATGGTTCCTTTCGAAAGGCCGTGACCAAATTCCTTCTCATTCCTTGCCGCCAGTCCTTTCCTGCGTCTAGTGACTTCTACGGTGACGAGACCTAAAGCCCTAACGAAAAAATAAAATAAAATGTACGTTTCCTCCAGTAATACCTTTTCAAGGAAATGGTATACGCTAGTTAATGACATATGCAGCAAGAGAAAATGTAAAGTTATAATGAATAATGAAACTAGCATATAAATGAAGTTCAGTAACGGACTACCAAAAAGAACCCTTACCCATTATTCTTTACGTTTATGATTTTCCCAGTAGCATACCAAGAAATATTTTTTAGGCAGATGACTGGATATTAACTGTTCGCCACAAATATCTGAGAGTTACTGAGAATATTTTGACCAGTGATATGGGCACAGTTGCAGAATATTTTCAATAATGGAGGCTTCATCCTAGCTCTAACAAAATAGAAGTTATTTTCTTCCATTTAAAGATAATCTGGTTCACAGATAGTTCGAGTTGTCACTTAAGACTCCAAGTTAACAAGCAACAAACATCAAAAATACCTTGGTGTGGCAAAATAATACCCGACAAATGCAACATACAGAAACTACGTCGCTCTTTATTTGGATCTTCAGCAATTACACCAAAGTATCTTCCTGTTGAACAGCTGAACTCCGTTGCAAAATACTTTTTCTACGTATGTGTTCCGCTAAATTCGAGATAATTGCAGGCGGGAAAACACTGGAACCAAGGAACAGGAAATAATTCGGCCATCGGCTCTTAAAGGAGTGGTTTCCGGAAACCGAGTAAACCGAAGTCTAAATGATCGGATCGGGGACTCGAGCAGCCATGACAGAGCGGCACATTTTTCTTGATGGAGAAGACAGCACCTACGCTTGCTTTGTCGAGGGTGTTCATATCCACGAGACAACGTATGCAGTTCATATCCAGGGAGTAATTTGCATCTCCGTGTTAAGATGGTCCTCCACCGCTAAGGAGCAGCACAGTTGTTCTCGGCGAATTGCAGTGTTATGTGGTGGATGGTTTTAATTAGTTCCTTTATTGTATTCTGATATCCACAAACAATTTCACATAATTCGTTTCACTAACTGGGTATGTACGAAAAACACACTTTATATTAGTAAATCGACAAATTCTAGAGAGCAATATTTTTGCCATTTAACTTAACTGTTTTCCGCTTGCTAAGCTATAGTGTAATCTACACAAGGCCTTAGCTCCCACCAGTGGGAATTTCTGGTTCAAGGCAAAATTTAGGGGGTTTTGAGGGCCAACCGCCAACCCCTGCTATCCAGTTTTATCACCAGCTTTAAGAGCTGTATGAAAGAAGATTCCAATTGCATTCCAATGATAATATGTGACCAAAAGAGGATTTAGCTTAGTCAGTAATTAATTAGCTAAAAAAGAAATAGTTTGCCAACAGCAAAATGCAGCTATTTAAGATTAATAATCACAAATAAGACTCCAAACATGGAAAAAATAGTTTCATTACTAGGAGCTCAGCCCTCTAGCCTACTTTTGACTTTTAGCATTATGCCTCGGCGACATCGAGGTCATTAGAGGCGGGAAAGAACTGGAGACAAATGATGGGAAGGAATTAGGCCATGGTCTTTTGAAGTACCATTCCGGTATTCGCCTGGAATGATTTGAGGAAACAATGGGAAACATAAATCTGGATGGCTGGACGGGTATTCGAGCATACGTCCTCCCGAATGCGAGGTCAGAGGGTTTCCGCCCACCCAACATGCTCAGTCATCCCTCTGATTAATAATGCTTCATTTCATAACACGTATTTGTTAATAGGACTGTGAACAACACAACAATATTGTTAATATTTTTTCAGAAAGGAGTTTTTATAAATCTCTCCCTGTTTTTCTATGATATTGGACTAATCACTGTTTCAAATGATGTGACGAGCCACAATCGTTGTAACACTGTGGGTTACATTATTTATTACAAGAAGAGGAGGAGGTGCATTTTTTTCTGAAAAATAACCGTGAGTATTTTTCATCTTTGAAAAGGAGTGGTAAATAATTGTTTCTCGAAAAGGGGGCTATGAGTATTTTTTTTTTTTTAATGGGTAGCAGGCAAAAACAGTTTGACAACATCTGATCTACACTAATATTATAAATGCGGAAGTAACTTTTTCTCTCTGTCTGTTACGTTTTAACTGATCTTGATGAAATTTGACAAAGAAATACTTTGTATCATTTGGAAGGACGTAGGATAATTTTTCCGGAATAAATACCATATTTCGTCATTAAATTTTGTAATCTAACCGAACGGTGACAGATATCATGTGTGAGTCTCTGTAATGTTATATTGATCACTTAGTCTTTATTTCTCTCGCAGTCAGTTTGTAAATCTCAACGACAGACACAACTTATTATGTCGTATAGATGTGGATTTGCGATGCATGCGATGACTATCAGTAAAGCTCAGGAACAGACACTGAAAATAGCAGGGGTACACTTAGAAAAGATGTATTTTTCGCATCAGTAGCTCAACGGTTTCTAAACCTCAAAGGCTGTCAAAACCAATAACTGTTTTGACTTAAAATATCTCCAGAAAGTGACATAATTTCAAACCACAAACAAAACTCTGCCAGAAGAACTGTGGTTGGTAGCCTCCCATAGTGATCCTCCCCCCCCTCTCCCTCCCTTATTTTGTTGCTATTTTTAAACATGTTGCTATTTGGTTCTCTTCGGGAGACAGGTTCAGTGATATTTACTGGACTCCGTGGTCTTTTACGTAACTTACAGCTTTCTATTTCCAGTTCTAGCAATAAAATTATAAATCCACTTGTACGAAGTTGCGAGTAACAGCTGCTTCTAAACATACCAAACTGTGATACTCGACCAAGTGTTCTTTAATATGGAAAACACCCTTTCCCTCCTCCATAATCATGATTTTTAGAACAACGCTGTGAAATGATCATTATATCGAAAGACATAAAATTAATGTAAAACAATTTAGCGCAGAAAGTAATAATACGAGGCTGTGGCCTACCTCGGAATCGTGGTAGCTAACACTTTTGGTTCTAAATTCCTCAAGTCGTCAGTTAAATTGACACCTCGAGCATATGACTGCTGATTCGTGACTGCTAGTTACAGTCCTTACGTAAGTGTCACAGAGCTAATTCGTGGGTTGGGCTGGGATTGTTTGGCGGACAGACGACGTCGTTTTCGTTTGAATTTGCTGTAAAATATGCGAAAATCTTTAAGTTACGAGTGCAACGAAATACTTCTTCCGCCAACCTATTTAGGTCGCAATGACAGGAGGGATAAGATTAGAGAAATAAGATGCCGTACTGATTCATTTATGAATTCCTTCTTTCCTCGATCTGTTCGGGATTGGAATGCGCAGAATTAGGATTGGTGCTTAGCACCCTCTGCCACCCACAGTATTTGTGATTTGCAGAGTATAGATGTAGATGTAGATGTAGATATGTTGCTTTTGTTGAGAGCTGTGTTCCTTTTTATGGCGTTCATAAAGTGCTGTACTGTCGTTACAAATATAAGTGAAATACCATCGACAAAACAATAATTTACACCACCTGAATACTCAGTCCTCGAAAAACCCGTAGAAGACGGCGTCAAAACCATTTTCGTGTAATGTTTAAAAAAAATACAATTTCCAACAACAGAAATGGGACATTCTCACCATAGAAAGAAGACTAGCAGGAAGAGTACTCTAGCATTGACTCTAGTTTGAGATGGAAAAATACAAAGGTGTTATCCGTAAAATCCACCTGAAAATTTTAACAGACAGTATTCTTGTTACCTTGAAACCAGAATGTCATTCAGTCAGGAAATAGGATAATTACGTATTCTTCACTAATGTCACTTAAAGCTTAGCGTGGGAAGTATTTTAAAAAAGAATGTCAATTCTAACCACAAGCCAATAACATTCTCACACAATACACACTAAGTAAAATCTACAATGTTCCCTTAAAAAAATAAAAAAGTATAAGAATGTATATGCAATAATCGTCAAGTAACCACAACTGCATTGAAACAGTTGAGCTAAGGATTTTTTTTTTTTTTTACTGATAGCTTTACATCTTGTCGACATCGAGCTCATTAAAGGCTGGAAAGAACTGTGGGCAAGGAACGGAAAGAAATTCACTCATGGCCTTTCGAAAGACACATCCCGACATTCGCCTCGAGTGATTTGGGGAAACCATGGAAAACCAAAATCTGGATGGCCGGAAATTTTCGAAATTCCCTTGATGTAGTGTCAGAAAACGGACGAAGATGAACTCCTACTAATGCAACATACAGTCAACGAATGGACTCTGTGTGAACGTGACGGACAAATGGACATTTTTTTGACTGTACAACAGCCTTGTAACAATATTCCAGCTGCGTGCACGGCAGTTCGCCCGCCATGTCGAGTCAGCGACGGCACTTCCTACCCTTTACTCGAAGCGATTCGGGCCTTTTTTTTGTAGCTTTACATCTTCGGTCTGTATTAAGCTACAAGTCTCAAATTTCCATTTGCATAGAAGTCACCAATCTCAGAAACTGCATTAAAGTTTGTTTCGCTCCTGTCTTCACTTTGTAAGTTTTGAATACGCAAATTAAACCGATTTTGTCACTCACTCACTTATGATCATTAAATATTTAAAATACTTCCTGTTGACGTAGGAAGCTGAAATTTGGTAATCTAAAATTCGTGAGATTCGATGTTTTTATCACTTACCTTCCCCCAACCGGGAAATCATTTTCTACTCTGGTCTTCAAATGCCTCAGATAATTAGAGACGGAGCGTACTATGTTTAACTATTGCCTTAAATTTTACTGCGTTCGTCTACTTAATTTTGAAATTAGTGAAATTTGAAATTATTAAGTGACTACGACGCTCCGTCAATATAATTCCACTGTAATTTCCGTGGCCTAGAAACAGGTAATTAGGCGAAGATGTATGGTTTCGTCACTAAATGATTAGAAAATTCCATTTCCCCTCATTTATCGAATGGAAATTCCAAATGTGAAACTTTTCGGCGCGTATTTGTAGGCTAATTACTTTGCTCTGGATAAAGCTATATGCCGCATATTTCAGTTTTGCATAGAGAACAGTAAGTTTAACTAACACTTTAAATGTTACATTGTTCCTATGCTTAGCTTGATAGTTACTTAGAGTTTATTTATTGTGGCTGTTAGATCTACGGCAATCATCGTTTCTCGCCCAGAACACACTCCCATTTGTTTCCACAGACAGAGCGTATTGATGGTATCGGACATATCTGTATGTATTTAATTCTGGAAAGTCGTTGTCGACGTATTTTTAAATGGCGCTGTTAAATTTAAGCGACGTCTCAGAATTAGGGATAAACTTTAAAAAAAAGAAATGAGATCCCACAAAAATAATTCTTCTGAAAATAGACCAAATTTCGTTGTTGTTTGGTTACATAAAGTTATGAGATCTTGTTGTGGGCCAAGTCTACGGTATGTATGCAATTTAATTTCTGAAACAGAATGATTTATCTCGGTGTCATGAACCTATGATTTAAAATAAAAAAAATATCTGGTGTTTTAGCCATTATGAATGTTATAATTTTCACGGAAATATAAGTTATAATATGCATGTCAAACCAGAAAGGCGTGCGAGGGAAATCTTGTCTATCGTGCATTCGTTAGCAACATAATTAAGGTATTTATTTGGGTAGAAGTTTTACTATCTACTGTACTAAAACGCGGCATGCATAATGGCCAAGCCACAAGATTTTATTTTTAATTTTATTTTAAGTCAACGATCTCTTTTAAACGAAACATATTCGGTGCGTCAGCTTTAAAAAGCCGTATATGGAAAACTATTTCACAGATAAAGTTTAACCATAAAGTTAGTCATTTCGACATGGGTACCAACCACACTAAAAAAGGTGTTGATAGCAGTGCATTCTCTGAGCCGCGCCAATCACTTTTCATTTTTTTCTGGTGAATTTCATAGTTCACTGTCATATTGTTCTGTGTCTAAAACATACAAGCTGAGAAAACTTTTAAAGACCTATGTCTATCAAAAGATCTAAAAGATTTCTCTTTTTGAAGAAGGCTTTTTTCTTAATACTGTTCTGCTTTTTATATCGTTCTTGCTTCGGACATCAGCTCTAGATTTAGTTCTTAACTAACACGTGTTAGGAAACATAAACAAAGAACAAAAAAATGAAGCAATGTGTGATCACAAACAATATATTAAAAATAAAGCTGCTTCAAGACTTATAACACCGAAGTTGGATGAGTTTTCACTGAACTAATGCCTCATGCGCCGTGACACGTTTGCCAGTAATGTTTCAGCAAGGATACGCCTGTACAAAAAAAAAAAAGGTATATGAAAATAAAGTAGTGTATTTTAGTTCAGATTCTCTAGTACTTTATGCATGTATTAATAAATTCTCTGGAAAAATCTTAACTCTTTTAGCAGTTGAAAATTTCTGTACTTTGTACATGTCACAATTTTAAAAAACAGGAGGTCATTTCATTATCTCCCAGAAAGCATTTGAAAGCATTTATTCCTTAAGGTTGTGAACCATCAGAGAAAGCTGTAACCTTTTCCTGTTTTGTAACTATAGATACGCAGAAATCCGCATTTCATCTTCTAATGAAACTCGTCTATAAATCAAGAAAACCTTCCATTCACTTTTAAGTATTTGGAGAGTGTGCTGACTGTGATTTAATGGTTTCGAAGCGGTTTTACGCATTTAATATTCCAGAATTTCAGCATATAACATGTGGATCTCTCTGGTACGCGTTAAACAGGAGACAGTTTACAGATTGACCCTAAACGAAGGAGGTTTTGGGTTTGACGAAGTAGAGACAGTCTTCTTCTTGAAGCAGTTTCGGTCCCTAGCACCACGTCTTACGTGGTCTTCCTACATCTCTTCTACCTCTACGCTTATACTTCATAGCCAGTTTTGGAGGGCATTCGTTTCTATTCAGTTCAATTTATTTTTTATTCTTTACTTTGTCACTGACTGTGAAAATCTCTAACATCTTCCTTATTTCATCATTGCCTAAATCTGCTGTGCTACATCCTAAAACAATTCTTAAAACTAACTTATTCTACAAGCCGAAGGTTGGTTGGATCCTCCGGAAGAAGGTGTATTAAGCCATTACGTCAGTTCATTTCCTCGGGGGCTTACAGTTTAAATTGGAATCCGAACCACTGAACGATCTGGTGAAACTCATATGATCCAACAAAACTCAGAAATTCCTGAACCCGCCGGGATTTGAACGCGGGGTGGAGCGACGAACCCTTGAAAACAAAGGCCTTAACAACTGAGCTACGAGACTGCTCATAACAGGTCTTCATTTCTGATGCTTGTATTCGACCTCAATTTTTCATTCTACGGACCCATGTTTCAGTTCCATATAATAGTGCTGGGATTGCCATTATTTTATAGAATTTAATTTTGAGTTACTTTTCGAGAAGTTTAGCCTAGCGCCCTTTTAATAGTTCCAATTATTTAAAACAGTTATTCAGCTTATATTGAATGTGTCTGCTGTACTGATGTGTGACATTACATATCAAGTATTTAAATTCTTAAGTCTTTTCCAGTCAAAAACCATCCAAACATATTTTCTATCGTATCATACGTTTCCCTCTAAAAACCATTACCTTAGTTTTACTTTTAGAGATTTCCCAATACTATATTTTGTATCTGGAATTTAATAGCTGTATAGCCTTTTGTATATCCTTTTCTGAGTAAGCGCCAATGAACTGATCGTCAGCAAACATTAATGTGTTGAGTGATTTGCGATGGTGTCATTCAGACGTATACAATGGAGCTCAATAAAACACACCTGAAGAACCACTATTAAAAATAGAAAACTCGTTTACACGTTCTTTCGTAATTGAGTGATATCGCTTGAACTGTGTGTGATGTTGGCTCCATGGAGTGTTTCCAGAATGTTCTGTTGGCAGCACCTACGCAGCTGTGTAGTTACAAGGCTTCATTTTCTGCTACTGTACTTTTGCCTCGTCGATGTCGTGGTGTTTAAGAGGCGGGAGAGGCTGGGGAAAAGGAACTGAAAGGAATTCGATCATAATATTTTTTAAGGAACCATTCCGGCATTCGGAAACCTTTGAAAACCTAAATCTGGATGGCTGGATTCGAACCCATGTTTTCCTGAACACGAGGCCAGTGCGTTACCGCTCACCCACCACGCACGGTTACTGCAAGGAGACGAAGGGAATTGTAACGTTCCAACTGACGCTGCAATTTATAGATATTCGGGAATAGCAGGTGACTGTATCTCATGGTGAAACGTAAAAAGCAATTAGATGTTGGCTGATCGCATGATGCGTGAAGTGTATTAAAAAATACCTCGCCAGATGAATGGCACTGCCCAGGACTCGCTTTTCGGGGGACCCAATTTCGATTCCCCGTCCGCACATCTAGATTTTTGTTCTCTATCTGTTTCTGGAATCACTCCAAGCGAATGGAAACACTGTTCCTATAAGGCAAACACGTCTATTGTAGACAGTGCACGTAAAATCGACATGAAATTGTATCAAATTCGAATTTAAATAAACACGATGATCCAGAAAACCATGTATAAAACCAGTAACACTCGTCTGTCTGAACGGTTCCACGTTTTCGGTGATGGTCTCGTCTGTCGGTTGTTAAGCGTGGGATTACCATAGCCGAAAGCGCGTATCATGTTAACAGAAGCTATCGGTTAGTGTAAGTTTGTTTTATTTTCATCTGAACGTGAATATGAAAAATATGATCATGTTGAAATAAATAAGGGTGTGCATTTGTAGTTTAAAAGAGAAGAATGGATAACCTATGTGTAGAAGATAGGTACTTAAATTCTTGCATGTTCCTTAAATCGACAGGGGTGTCGAGTTTATGTTACTAACAAAAAATTGAGTTTTAATTAATAAAATGAACAAACCTTTGTGCCATTCACTAAAAAAAAGAGTTTTATACGCTACGGTGCGGCGCAAGAAATAAAAAATTTACACATATTTCAGAAACATTATGCCGTAGGGAGATAGTGAAATCCACCACTTGCTAAGGGAGCATCCATAAACTACGCGGTTGGCTTAGGGGTGTGTGAAGGGGTTGGCTGGATAGCTACGCTCGGCTACCTGGAAAGGAGGGAAGATTTCCGAGCGAGGCACGTAGGTTTTCATTCATATTATTATTCACAGTTGAGGTACAGAACACACAATAGTATGTAAATATTTATTTCCGTCATTTCATTATCTCCGTATGTAATCACCATAGTCTGACAAGCGAAAAACATACAAAATATATTTTGGAATCAGTAGGGAAAAAAGCTACGTGCTACGCGGAAAAGGGGGGGGGTAGAGACAAAAGCCACGTCGGGCTACGTGGGGGAAGGGGGGGTTCACAGGAGGCCAAAATGGAGCTACGTGGTTTATGGACGTTCCCTAAGGGTTTCATGTAAACCCAGCAGATGTTGCAAAGGAAAATCTGAAGTACTTCTTTTACTTTCTTTCAATTTTATGAAGGGATTTTTTTGTGTAAAATTGCTTCTCTGAGTTTAAAGTATCCCCCAGGAGGACCTGTATTTATACCCAAGGCAATGGCGGGTCTACGAATTTTTCCGGTGCACTGGCAAAAACATTGAGGGTTACATCTCTTCAAACATTATTTTGCCGCCCCCATTATCGCCACCCGTGCAGTAGCCATTAGCAGCATCTTCAGACTTCCTTTTGCCACCCGGGGCTAGTTCCCAGATTTGCCCGTCCCTAGATCTGGCACTGACACTTGGGACGCCATCTAAGTCTGGAACTGCTTCTTCTTGGGCCAGGCCCCTTCTCTCAACTTTCTTATTTTCTGTCCCAGCTGCAAATTTATGGTTGTAGAAAATGTACAAAATAGAGATGTAACGGATCTCCGCATCCGCAAGTGCGGAACTTTCACGTGAAATCCCACATCCGCATCCGTAATATTTATTACGGATGTATAGTTAATGTTTTGTTTAATTTGCAATATATATTATTCTTTTCTCTTTTTTCAAGATTCTGCCCATCGTCTCTGAGCTAACAAAAATGTGGTTGTTTTTTTTATGGCGATCTTGCAATAAAAATAACAATGAACTAAATGATGTTATTACATAAGCTTCGAATGTACAAGTTTAATCTTGCATTTAAAGTAAAGCGCCTTCTTCTCGGCCCAACTTACAGGGCAACCGTGTAGAACTACAATAGTATGCGCTCACCCATTCACGCAAGGTAAAAGAAGTCCAACAAAATGTTCCAAGCAATCCTTTCCACTCGTACTTTCTCGCGGCACGCCATGTGTCCATATCGCACACTCGCAGGGTTTTTCCTCCAATCATGATCTAACACCATAGCTTGTTGGACAGCAAGGACTCGTGTTGGTTTTTTGCGAGTCCCAACATCCAACACGTCCTGCATGTATGTCTCTAAACCTACTCACGGCCCATCAAGGTTCTTTATCGAAAATCGGATGAACGTAGGTTTTACAAGTTGTACTGTGAATGGGCCGCTAGAGTGGTGGAAAGGCAGGTGGCGGGCACGGAGATGTGTGGTGGCGTGGCCTTGTGCTTGATGCTTGAATTAGTCGAGCCGCGAACTCCGTAAAGTTCACGTGAAAAATAGTTTCTTTTAAACACGTGCGTCATTATGTAAATAATTTAATTCACTTGTCAAATCATCCCTTTTTTTTTTCTCACGACCCTCGAACATAGCTGATTTTTTAGGGAGGTTACTGCATTCCAGATAGTACCCGTCCGTCATCCTTTTCCTTATATCACGATAATTGATTTTGTATTCTTGAGCTGCTTAATAATGTCACTATTTCCACCATCCACTTTATAAGAGAGAAAAATAAATACGCCCTAAGGACATTAGCAAACTGATACGAATTTAGCGTATAAATTCCTAATTACAAGAAACACTGAAATCTCAGTTTTAACCACTTAATCACCGCGTCATATAGTGTCGATATAGTGATGGCTTGCTTGCAGGAGAGCGGCCTTGACCATCACTCGATAAGCGACTGCAGCTTTCATGCCAGAACTGTTCGCTGGAATTAATAAAAGCTGGATGGGTCACAGAGGAACAGTGTAGTGAATATGTGTGAAGCTGGTTAAAGGCCGGTTTTCCTAGCGACGCATATTGTGCGCCATGTACGACGTGCTACGCCGTCTAGTCCTTCTTCCAATGTTTAATGGGACTGTTTTCCTAAAGAGCGCAAAACGTTACACGTTGACGTGATAAGCTCAGCGCGTTTGAACGATGCGTGATATGCATCACATTTCACCTAAAATTCAAACTATAAAATTCAAATTATAAAATGTCAAAAAGTACGGCAAAAAAGTGTGGAAAAAGCTAGGAATGTTCTAAAAACAATAGAAGAATTTTTATCTAAATTGATTTTGTTTAGATTTATTTTGTATAATAATTTTAGCAAACAATTCGATTACATTACTAGTTCAACTTTTTTGCAACCTAATATAAAACATATTTGATAATTATTTCCCATGTAGAACAGTGATGATAGTAGTATTTGCTGAATCTGAATTGTCACCGTTGGTGCTGAAGTTCTCGACAAATCGAGTTCTCAGTTGAAATCCGTCATATTTGACAAAACAACCTGTGCATGGTTTTGAGTTTTCAGTTGTATGTGCTGTGAAGGGATTCCTCATCCCTAAGGAACAGCACATATTAACGAGCAAGTCAACAGTTTCAAGTTTTCAATTAATACTAAAATAAGAAAAAATTCTGAAAATCGTTCACATTATCCCTAAATCGTCCATAATATGTTTCAGGATAACTGTACTGCACTGTATATACTGTACTAAGGCGTCATCTTTGAAGTGTATGGTGTCGTAATATACAAGCAACAAGATTTAAAATTTATTTTTTCAATTTACTTGCACCCTAAAACTCATTTTTCTACTGCGCAGTTACCATATAATTATTTACGGTGGTAAACTTTGGCCTACAATTCTTCACAAAAATCTAGTTTTTTATTCGTTTCTCTGTTTTTAATCGTTTCCGACATAGTAACGTATGGAAAATTTTAACAGTAAACATTCATTCAGCAGTTGTTTATCTGGATGAATTGAGGAAGTATAGCATTGTGATCCAACGTGCAGGTTGTACATTCCATGTCTGCTCAACATTTAAAAAGATTAAACATTGCGGTACGCTTGTGTACTTGCTGATGTGCACATATTGACATAATTCGAAAGATATTTACAAAAACTATAGTATGATACTTGTGCCATCGTAAGAATGTTAAACGATTGTGTAAGCCTACTCCTTTTGTTTCGTAGCGACGTTTAACAATAATATAAATGTATAAAGTACGTTAGCAATGCAGTGCGTTGTTGGGGCTTCATCTTACGTAACCTTTAAACGCTACAGGTTTTACGATTCCTGTTGTGACAACACTGTTATCCAAATCTGAAGCCATTTCTCTAGACGATAGTGTGTACATACACATCAGACTTCTCTTCAAGTACCCAGCACTTTATTTAGTTTGACTACCTGGTTAGCACCTCAATTGAGACAATACACCTTCAATCTTCATTAGTCTCACGCACATATAATGCCGTTCCGTTATGTCTAGATTTACATGAAACACTCAGTTCATCACATTAGTTTTTATTGATAACGAACAACAAGTCTGCAGAACTGTGTAAGCCGAGTGTACAGTACGTTCTGTGAAAGAGGTCCTTTCCTCCCATGGCACGCTGTGATGTAACAAATGAAAGCGCCCAAAACAAAGTAGTATTTTATCGCATTTCCAGACATTCAAACAAAATGTAAGTAACTGATTCAAAAATATAATAATAAGAGTGTCACTGATGACTACGATCAATTCGGGTTGGAATGAATTGTTGATTTAAAAAAAAAAAAATTAAGGCTAGTGTATAAGAAACCATTGCACATCAGATTCCTTCTTTGTTTGATACTTCAAGCAACTTTTGGTATCGTGATATGAACAGTTAACCTGCTTTTTACTAATATTTAGAAATATTCTCTAGTGTATACTTTTAATCATGCAATTAAGTATTTATTTTTAACTCATAATTCATTTACTTGCTTTCGTAAACTACATAAATTTTGATGATTGTCACTTAACACAGCAGAAATAAGATAGTTAATGCATTATGAAAAGTATAAGGATTTATTGCATTCAGAAGAAAACATAATGGAAACTCGTTTCTAACATATATTTGAATGTTTAAAACTTTTTCTGTGGTTTTACCTCTTTACGACAGTCCAGAAGAGATGAATGTGGAATCAACAAATTTTATACAGCTTAAGGCTGTAATGTACGATGTGACTGTACTACCGTATACAAGCACCCTAGCAGCACTAATCTACCCTAGCAGTACTAATTTTACTTTTAGGTGTAATTGTGCCATTCTAGTAGTACGGGTTAAACAATTTTTTGCGTGAAAGTGTATTGTTGTAATTGTGGTAACAGACGAACAAATAAAATAATTATAATAATAATTAATATTATTTTGTTGGTTTCGTGTTATTGAATCCTTATACTGTTTAAAATATCCGTTGGTGATTTCAGCTTAGGTTTTCACACAGTCATACATCATTAGTAGACGCTTAGCAGAAATATCAGTACTACCGAATTTCACAAACTTCGAATGATGACAGAAGCCAGGAACGTTCTGATGTATTAGAAAGTTATTGATGGTTGATTTTAACTTTGCGGTGCGTTGACATTTGGGTCATTAGAAGCGGGAGAGGATTGCAAGCAAGGATTGAGAAGGAATTCGGCCATGCCATTTTGAATTAATCACGGAATATGATTATGGAAATGGCAAGTCACACTGATGCCTTTATTCCTTTCTCCCCACCCCCCCCAAAAAAAAAAAAAAACAAAAAAACAAAAAAAAAAAAAAAACTGCGTAACATTTGATACTGAGACAAAGCCCCTGGTGTGACACAAAATACGGTGAAATTCAAAACAGCGATGTAGCTAAAATGAAGTTGCACACAAAATAAAGCAGCAGTAATTTTATGCTAAAAACATCGTGTTATCGCAATGTTGAACTTCATTTTTATGCTCGGGATCATTGCTTAAAAACTGAAACAGAGCATGAGCTGTAAAACAACTTCAATGCCATAACTATCTTCTTCATACACGATTACGAAGGGAACACTAAAGGTTATTGTTTAGTACTATCACTACATTCAATCACGGTTTCTGTTCAAAATATCTTTACATTATTTACGTGTTTTTCTCCGCTGGAATAGTAACAGTAATAGATTTTTAACCGGTTTTCCTACGAAGCTTTGTAAGAGCGGTTCCTAGTTCAAATATTAAAGCGGATAGCACAAATTGAACAATTAACTTGAGTTCAATTTCCAAAAAAGCGTTCCTGTATCAGCCGAACCTGCTGTGAAGTACAGAAGCGCAGTGCTGGCCGACTGACGAAGTTGAGAATGGCATGTGGTATGCAGTCCAGGACAGTGGATAAGCTATCAATCGTTTCTTAACTTCACTACTAATAAAATATTTGTACTGAATTTAATATTGACTTAAATTATCAGAATTCAGATTACAATAATAATTTCCACATAAGACAGCAGTGAAAAAATAACGTGGACGATTGCTTGTCACAGTCAAGTTTAATCAAGAGATGTGTTAGTTCCTTCAGACTAAAAAAACTAAGAGTAAATGAAATGTCACATATGTTTAAATCGCCAAGTCTCCGTCAAATTTTCATGGAAAATTCGTTTTGCCGTTTATGTAGCCAAGATAGGGAAACATATTTATTTATTTTAAAAAAATCGCCTTCCATCTCTGCAACCGTTAACCCAGTTCCAATAAGTATTTAACTAAGTATTGTATCAGGCTGTTCCCATGTAAAACAATGGTAAGGACAATACAAGACGAATCCAACACTTAATTGAAACCACCCACGCCTGAAACATAATTAAGATATTCGTGTAAATCGCTTAGTATGGGGAAAATCATGTGACTACTTCACTTTATCACGCCAGGAAGCAGCTGAGACATATAGGATGAATGTTGCTTGAGTGTTGCAACGCGCACCCTCCAGTACCAGTTCTGAGACGCCTTATCGCTTCTATTTCCTGTTGCCTCGTCGCGTGAGGTTGGCGGTACCCTGAATGGGGCAACACACATTCCGTTCACTGAAAGGAAGTCTTTGTTCACTTTTCACTGTTTTCACCTCATCGATCCAGTCTCAGATATTACTCTTCAGCTTTATGAATCTGTTAGCTACGATCACCGTATTTTTCCGCAGTGGAGACCTGTTTCTTCTAAGGAGAAATGAAACGCCACCAAAACATATCTTCATCATTATTGTAAACTTTTTTTGCAAAATTCCCTTCTGACTGATTTCATATAATAGATCTTCATGAAAGATTCCAAGTGTATCAGTGATATCACAGTATCTCGTTCATATTATGTTCTCATTAGGGTCTAATGTCAATGTCTAACTGTAGAAATTGACTACCGAACATATTATATCAACAGCATCATTTTTTAACTAGCGCTATATTACTCGTCGACATGGTGTTACTTAAAAATAGCAGAGGGCATGGAATGCGTTTATTTTTTTTATTTTTTATTTTTGGTAACTGCTTTACGTCTCTTTTAACATCGAGGTCTTTAGAGACGGGAAAGGATGGGGGGCAAGGATGGGTGCAAGGAATGGGAAGGAATTCGGCCATGGCCTTTTGAAGGAAGCATCCCGGCATTTGCCTGGAGTGATTTGGGGAAACCATGGAAAACCCAAATCTGGATGCCCGGACGGGGATTCGAACCGCCGTCCTCCCGAATGCGAGGCGAGAACGCTAACCGTTACACCGCCCCGCTCGGTCATGGAATGCTATTAAAAAAAAATAACATGGAATGCTATTTTAAAAAAATGGAAAAGCATAAGAAACTGAAATTTAGGTGTCTAAACTGGAGAAAGAAACTGCATCTTCTCTAATATCAGGCCCGAGGGCTAATGATTCACCCACCAAGCTTTGTAGGCATAACCATCATTTTAGTAATGCGTGGATCTGTGTTTTACTCCAGCAAAGTGATTGATTTTCCTATTAGTTTCTTTTAGTAATAGCACCGTGAGTTTAGCCATATAATGCTACAGTCAACAAAAACTGAGACAGTGTTAAAGAGAGAGAAAGAAATCTCCAGTTTAAAAAGACTAAAAATAATTTAAACAAAATCGAGGAAGTCCTTAGCACCAACATTGACCTTCATTTAAACCGTAAACGTGTTCAATAAGCTTGAAAGATTGATACACATGTCCGAAAGCAGGAAAACAATTAAATCACCTAAACAGTGGTCTAACGCCCAATAAAGTACCGAAATAGAAACTTTGACGATTTTACAAACCACGTTTTTATGGTAAAAGAATCAACAAACAAGTTGTTTTGTTTTGGTTAGGGCTTTACGCTTTGTTGACGTCGTGGTCGTTAGAATATTCGGAACAACAAAGGGTAAGGAATACGACCAGGAAACTGCAAAGGAACCATCCTGTCATTCCCCTGAAGTGATTTCAGGAAACAGTGGCAAGGGACGGGAATTCAAACCCGCTCACCCACCAGACTAGTCAAGTTAACTGTACTAATTATTCCAATATGTTTCTCTATTTACTGTTTAAAAACTGTCTAAAGTGGTATGACATGAAGACAATTCTATAAGACGGTTCTGTATAATAAGTCACAGAATAAACCAGAAATCCGTGCTATTGGAACTCTGTTACATCTATCTCGGATGTTACTTCTAAGAAACTTTTTTTGCGTGATTATTTTTGACAGGTCTTATATTGTCTTTGTGATACCAGTATCAGTCATTTTTAATTCTGGAGGAATTTACTTTATCTATTTCACTTGTAAATATGTGAAGTTAGAATAAATATCATTGTATCATTATTCCTTCAATAGTCTGTATGTCTTTTAAGTGTGTAAATTTAGTACAGTGACTTTCTAGATGTACTTCGTGATTAAATATGAGAATATTTATTTTAATTTTCTGAGTAAGATTGAGTCAATGATAGTCCACACTTGCAAGAAAACGTTGCGACAATTCGGTTGCATTTGTCAATAGCAAAGCTTAGAAGGAAGTAAAGATTGAGAAAAGACAATGGAACTGTTGTATTTCGGTCACTACTTCGATATTCTCAAGACAAGCGGGATCGGAGTCTTTCCTTGGGAGCGCCTGCGATGTAGCCTACACTGCTATTCATTCAGCTGAACGCAGGTGAAAAACGCAACATTCTCGAAACTTCTGAAACGTCTACACTAGAAGTTCCTATACCCACAACAGTGCACAACACATACTCACCATAATTACTGGTTCACAATAAAAGCTAAATAAAATAAATGTTAACTGCATTCTTCAGCTTATAACAACAGATGCAACTCCACTACGAACAAAGCAACGTGCACTCAAACATTATACTGCAGCAATAAATAAGACAGAAATATGACTGAACTAAATATTTCGTGTTCCAAACAATATAAAAGTTTAACGCCCAAGTACAAATCTTAACTATCAATGTTCGTATGTCACTTATTACATCTGCATAGTACGGTACCTTTGAAGGGAAGCTGTCGATGTGCAAACCATGCTAGATCTGGTTCATGTGACAACAGATTAAACTGAAATTGTCTTATTTTACTTTTATAATTCTTTAACACAAAAACTTATCATACAGCGAAATTACAATGTTCAGAGATATTTTACGCAGTAAAATTAGCACGAAATTCATTAACAATATTTGCATGAAAAGTATTACGTCATTTGGTTTATTAATGAGGCACTAGGTGAGTAGTAATTCATCGTGTTTTCTTGTGACTAAGTTCTATAAAAGGTATCTTTGAAAAGTATCGTCCTGGAACACAACGTGTGTTAGTAAATAAAGAATCGGTAGCTGTTGCATAGGATATAACATCGACAGCTTGAAATTTCTTTTAACTGCTAATGTGTTATATTTCTCTTAATTAGATGCATACAAGCGAAAACCATAGTAACTCATTTGTCTTTGCTTACTGAAATGTTTCATCGCCTAATGATGTCACTATCGTCGAGCCTGAACTGTCCCTCTTTCCTCCGCTAAACAAGATTTATTTGACGATAACAATTGTGGAAACTGATGGAAAGATTTTGAAATTGAAATTATTACGTCGCCGCAGTGATGTAACGGAACAAGTTAAGAAATTATTTCAGTGTTTATTCGCGTAATATAAAAGCATTGTTACACTTCTCTGGACCAAATACAGCAACGTTTTCTACATGCGTAAAACCTACCTCGACTATTTTTATGATTCGATAAAGAAAATATGACCGGTTAAAGTGAGAAATCTAGTGGCACTGTTTCAACTCTGCTGTCTTCTTCATGTGTGAAACCATTCGTATTGGTGTGCTTACCGCCAAACCCGTCAAAATGAAACACAATCCGGCGGTACACCCATGAAGATTTCATTGCAATCACGCGCCGGAAAAGTTTCCGATCTTACACCGTCCAAAATGAGCAGGACCTTGGTGAATAAGTTGATATTCTGCCAGGGCTTCTTATATTGTTAGTTGTGGTATGCTTTTCAAACAATGTACTAACTGACCTTGAACTGATAAACCGAAATACAAATATTGTTTAATCTACACTAATATTATAAATCCGAGAGTAACTCCGCTCCGTCTATTTGTTACGTTTTCACGACTAAACGGCTAAACCAATCTTGCTAAAGTTAAAAAGGAAGTTTTATGTATCATTAGGAAGAATATAGGATATTCTTGGTAGGCCTATGAGTGCAATTAAACGGAAGAATGCTGAAGATTTCTGATGTGAGTAATACATAGTACCACACACGGTGTCAAAAATTAATAAGGAAACATGGACAAATATGTGTTACTATGGACAATTTGCGGATAGAATTATAAGGTACAAGATAGGAACGAGAGCCTGAGCGAAATACGTAAGAACTAGTATACGCAAAAATTTCGAAAAAAAAGTACGAAGAAACGGATAAAACATAAGCTAATTTATTATTTGATGGATGGGAAAAGTCTAATAATTATGAACTACTGGAATACTATAGCAGAGGATGGTGCAAAGTTGTGATCGACGAA
This sequence comes from Vandiemenella viatica, assembly GCA_031002005.1. NCBI lineage: Eukaryota > Metazoa > Arthropoda > Insecta > Orthoptera > Morabidae > Vandiemenella > Vandiemenella viatica. The sequence goes on from JARYHS010006620.1 coordinate 52,582, forward strand.
TTAGAATGTCTGATTATTTAATATTATAAAAATGCATGCATAATTAACTCTTGAAGACGTCCATGATATACATAAATATACCAAATAGATAAATCGTTACTAAACAAAGATTCAGAAAACGATCGACAACAGAGTGACAGTTATCAAGTACAGATTGTTTTCAACCGAATATGGAGGTGACTTTTACCAGACTGGATGAAAGTGGAGAAACTTAAACTGCCTCAGATGGAACAGAAACTGTAAATGATAGACGAGAAAAACTAGGAAGAAAATTCTATATAAGAAGCATTGAACTCATTACAGAAAATTAAAAACGATTGGCATGAGGAGAGAATCCTGACAAAACCCTTGCAACATAGTGGAAACAAATTGATGGACAGAATGGGGGTGGGGGGGGGGGAACAAACATACACACACAAAATGTCAAAGATGAAGTAAACCAATAATATTTATATTTCAGCAATGAAATAAACATTTTCCTAAAAGCTTCCTATTTACACTTTAAAATAAAGCATAAATTAATATATTTGTAAACTATCATACCGAAATTCGGCGTCATGGAAAACCGAAATTTGAAAATTCAAACCAGAGCGTCCACCCAAATACCTAAGCACTAACGTTAACCGCTCAACCAACAAGGTTGGTCCCAGAATTATAAATTGGAAAGGTGAAGTGATATTAGACAAAGAACAATTTAGATTCAGTAGAAATAATTTTGTATGGCCTTATAGAGATGCTGACAAAGTTTCAACAGGCCACGTAAACCACCTCCGTATGATCTCTTAAACTAACCCTATGATCAAACTGATTAAAGCGGACCCATAATTTTTGTTGGATCAAAGCCACAAAAATCCACAAGTGAACTTTATGTACGCATATATAAAGCAAGCTTTTCAAGAGGTGAAGGAAAAGATAAGTCCTTTCGAAAATCTTTGCGAAAAAGGGGTTCGAACTTGAGACATTTCAGTTAGCAGGGAGATATCTTACAACTGAGCTAACTGACTGCGCGCAAGATACGATAAGTACAAACACGGTTGATCAATAAAGCTACGGAATCATTAATGACGTTTATGGAAGACGAAAATCCCCATGTATCTGTAAGGGGATGTGTTTATTATTCATCAGTACATGTTATTTAATTCATCATTGTGCAGATCCTAACACTTGGTTAAATTCAACTATCTCTACTACATGAGCCGATCTTACGAGGGTCGCTCGATAAGTTCGTTACCTAGGTCTGATGCACGTGACTTAAAAATTGTTTTACATTTTTCAGTGTGATCTTCTGTTATCACCACAAAATTACTCCAACGATTTTTGAATTCTTTCAAGCTTATTGATCTCTTTTGAAAAGTTTCGACATCAGAAGGACGGTAACAGTACATCAGAATACGATCTATCGTTCTTCATTGAATGTCTGATCTCTGATCATTCTAGCCAACTACTAAATTTCAGCCTGGCATAACCAACCCATTTACCTCCCAACATTGTTGTGAGTGATCGACTTCAGTGCTGATTCTCTCTCGCTTAAATTCAGGTGTCCACTTTATTTATTGGACTGTAGGCATGGGTATACTTTCCTAATGTTACTCCCAGACTCTATTGAAGTCCTATTGTGGCATCTCCGTCATAAACAAATAATTAACTAGAGTACGAATTTCTTTATCCTCCATTACAAATTAAATTTACTCCTCATTCCCTTTCATCAGTTGTAAGGAAACAATTTTTCGTTCCAAGCTGTTGTAATACTGTGCAACATTCGACAAAGGAATAATAATTATTTGTGCTTTCGGAAGGGTGTATTCTTTTTTCCTGGTAATGCCACAGAGAATAGTATAACAATAACGTTTTTCTCGGCGTTGTATTTGAATTAAACTTTCTCCGAAAACTAACCGAATTACTCCGTTGATAAAACACGACAATTCGGCGATCAAATACTCTGTCGCCATTGCCGTGTTTCGTCTTCTGACTCGCTAGTTTCCCGAGAACGTCTGGCAACATGGTAGGCCTCTTTGTTTCGAGCAGTCTCGCCCCACGATGACTCATACATACCAGTCGTTGAGTTACTGCCGCTCTGTGGGGCTCAGGCTCACCAGACATTTATGTTTCCGGTGAAACCAGACGCACTGGAGCGAGCTGGCAGCCTAACTGCGCTGAGTAACACGTTAAACAGCAACACCACCGTCAGAAAATCTGTTTCCTCTTTCCCACTTTACTCGCTGTTTCGGAAAAATAGAATTAAATTATATGCACAGTTTCAATTAAAAATATTTCTTAATCAGAATACTTTCGCAAGGCCCGCAAATGAGCAGCAGTTTGTGATGTACCCCATTATCACTTTGCAATGATTTCAAAATAATATTCATTTATGAATATTGGTATTATGACTGCCGTTCTTATTGAATGTTAGGCGCCATAGAAAACAGCTTATAATTAAAATAAATAATTAATAAATCTCTTTTTATACATAAATCAATTAAATTAATATGCAAAAAAAGATGGGCGGAATGATATTACCGTATGAAATACAGACCGAATGAAATTTAAAAAGTCAGAATCAATTTATTAACGTGTATATTATCCTTCAAACAAGTTTATTCATTGTGTCAGTAATGAAACAAGTTAAAAAATAATTGACAATCATTTACTTCAGATGGATTGAACTGGCAATTTGCATTAGCTCTGTGACAACAATAAGCAGAAGATTAAAATTCCGTTTCCATCACTACGTTGAGACCGAATGCTTAGATTTTGGTTTTTGCGGAGGATGGAAGGTTCAGTCTTTGATATCACAATGTCGATGTCACAGTTATCAGAATGAACAATGTCCATCACTCGCACATTACATTCTCTTATTTCGATAATAGCAGGGAATGCCTGCATTTAACATCACATTGTGTAGGAGACAGGGCCGGCGTTGGGGGGGGGGGGGGGAGGTGAGCGGGTCAAATGTATCCGGGCCGGCCCGGCTGATGGGGGGCCGATCACCGGCTGTATGGGCCCCCCGCTCGACGAGTTGTAGAGTAAAAACAGGTCGCCCATTTGGTGTGAGGGGGGGGGGGGGGGCCTAACCGATGAATTGGCCAAGGGCCCCACCTGGTTACGGGACTGCTATGAACGCTTACCCCGGGCCCCAAAATCCTAGCGCCGGACCTAGCAGGAGATTATGTGGTAATTACATGTGACAAAAGACACTATTCAAAGGAAGTAAGGGTAATGGCTCTCTTCCGTTGCAACCTGTTACACGTTAGATGAGATTCTATAATTGAATTACGCTGCTGAAGAACCAGGATTCTCCAATGAATCTATTGTCTCAAAGTAACCATAAAATGCCTACTATATACCTGCTGACAAATGGTGGAAAATGAACACATGTTTACCTGCAAGGGGCTGTGTATACACACACATTCAAAGAAAATTAAATATGGATGAAATAAAAACTGACAGACAAGGGGAATATGGTAGCCATTTCCATCCTAACCAATGCATTCAGGTGCTTTCTCACATAACCATACGTATGAACAAAACAAAACAAAAAATACCTCTAGTATTTGCTATTCCACTGAAAGTTTATGAAGCTATAAATGGACCTGTCAGTATTACAGAGAAACATGGCACAGCTTATAATATTCACGATGCTTCTCCCTTCTGAGGCACAGATTTTCTATGTAGCTGAAAATCTTCAGAAAGATAAAAGGTGTCAGGGAGTTGTAGTTACATCACCTCATTTCTAGCGTCGGAGTTGTTATTGGGAAGTCTACTTCTACCATTCCCACTGTAAAGGCAACATGGGCGTATCCAGCGAGGGGCAGAGGGGGGCTGCTGCCTCCCTCCTAGAAGAAAAATTAAGTTGCCTTCAGTACGCTTCGACGAGTGAAGAACTAGTTCAGGAGCACTTTGGGAGAGAAAGATTGACTTGATTATGTCTGATGAGTGTGCATTGAAATTTCGTGAAAGAACACCATGAGATGTTGACAAACAAAATTATTGAAATTGAAAATCCGAGACAATTAATGTTTACATAAAAAAGTAACTGACTTACGATCTTAATTAACTACATAGTAGGTCCTTAGATTAAGTAGTTGGGTTACTATATTAATCAATTATAAAAATAGTTTCCTGAATAGGTTTGAGTTTGATTTTGTAATGTCATGTTTCAGTCCCCCACCCCACTTCCTCGAAACCAAAATGAGTTGCCCCCCCTAGTTCAAATCCTGCCCCCCTCTAGTTCTGATCCTGGATACGCCCTTGAAAGGCAATAACAGCTGCACATGGAAGACATATGACAGAGCAATCTGGGTTGTTTCATTTAAAAAAAATGCTATAGATTTACTTCTACAATAATGATCAGCTTCTACTATTCATGCCCGCACTCTGTCTGAGGGCGGATCGCTTTGACCAATCGACCTTGAATTGTAAAAGTATGAAAAAGACAATTGAGCTAGAAAGAAAGATGCACACTAAGAGAGAAAGCTTACAACAGGAAAGTAAATGTGTTGTGCACAAATTTTAGTGGAATACAATATTTTCTTTATTGCTTCGGGATTTATGGCTCGTCATTAGACCAGGGAGTGGATTTGGGTGTGTAATAAACAGGAAGAAATTTATCGTTGGCGTTTCTTGAAGAAACCATTCTGGTATACACCTGGAGTGATTTTGGAAAACCATGAATAACTGAAATATGGATATCTGGATGGTGGTTTGATCCCGCAGCCCCCAGGTGCCAGAACCAAACGTTACCACTCGCCCACAAATCTCGCTAATAAAACAGAAGCACTTCTGTTTCCATGCATTTTTTAAGAAGGATTTTTAACCAAAGAAATGCATGTTATTCGTGAATGAAATATACCTGTTACAGATATTCCATGTACAAATTATAACACATTGGATAAAAAGAAAATCCATAGTAATCTGCCTTGAGTGAGCTGTCGAAGACAAACAAACAACTAATTCTTTCAGCGGCCCAAATCTTGCAGACCATATGTATAAACTTCTATTGATTTTTGGGCCCCAAGATAGGCGACTTACGGTTACTAATGTTTAGAGTAATCACACCCCATTATATACCTGGCAGGTAATTATGCTAGAGATGGCTAAGGAAGCAGCTGTAACTGATTTGTGGAGAGCCACTGACAAAAGTGATTCATCTTCTAACTTTTTAGCTTTGACACAAAGTGATGAGTGTGCTATTCGCTGTGTAAATTTTCAGAGGATTCCATCATTGAAAAGCAAATTAAAAATACATTTTCAGTTAGCTGTCATCTTTACTCGTAGCAAATTTAAAAACGAAAAATAAACTCAACTAATGTGCCTTTGCTCACATTTCCGTCTCGAGATAAATAACAAGTTCTGTTGATTCTTTAGACTCATATGCCCCCTTGACTTTTTTAAATGGGTTACAATGAAAGTATGCTTAATTGTAGTATGTGTAAGATAAAATGTGTGACACAAGGAGTAACAGAGAAGATCCGCACTATCCCTAACTGATTGCTACAGTCATTAGGAGAGAATCACAAACCAAGTAGAGGATTTGGGTTGGGATAATTTAACAGACAGGTGACACAATTTTCATTCAAATACATGTACTACTGTAGTATTCGATCATTTACTTTCATTATTAGTGGAATGGTGGCCAGCTCTCACCATCATATTCAAATCGCAGTGACAGCTCATGGTTATTTGTGAGAGTAATGTAAAGAGGGTAGTATGGTTCTTATACTACAAACCACTAATCACACTTTTGTTAACTAAAGTGCAGGCTACCATTATATAACCAGATATATTCTTAATTTTACCATAAATACAAGTATCTCACTTAACATGCTGCATTCATAAATGCTTTCCAATGATGTGTGACAACTGATAGGCCCATGTTGGTGGTGACAGATTATGCTGGCAGCTAACATCATAGTCCACTCCACATCAACATTCATTTTTACCTTTCTTATTGTTAGAAGAATGTGGCAATGCATATGCAATTAAAATCTTTTCTAAAGACAAAGAAATCCCAGTTTCAACATGCCCATTCAGAAAAAAAGACAGCCACTTCTGTTTTGAATTATACAATAGTGTCGTAATGTAAATATATGTCATTGTAAAGAGTAGAACATTATACCAGCAGTTGCTTAGTTTGGTGTGAAATACTAATTCCCATAGCCTTCCATTCAACAGCTCTCCAAGATTTCAGGACACAGCTGATTCAACACTGTCATGTACCTTACAGTTATTATTTTCTGATTAATCTAAAATAATGCTAATATCATAATTAACAGAAACTAATTTGAATAAAAGTCTGTATTGAAACTATGATTGTATTTGGTTGTGGCTTGCAAGATATTTTTTTAATCTCATCAGCCATCAGTCACTTTAAAATGTCTGGTAGTAAAATTCATTAAATACATTTTAGCCAGTTTTTGAAACAATGTGTTAAGTTTCTTCTCATTTGTTGTGCTGCTTATATACGTCACATATGCAGTGGGGTAGCTAGGTCAACAAGGGCCCCGGTGCAAAAAATTTATTTTGGGCCCTCAGGCCAGACGGGCGACCTTTTTTTTTGCTTCGTGTGCTGGTATAGGCCCCCTGAGCTGAGGATGGGGGCCCTTGAGTTGCCCTTAGGGGCCCCGTGAGCAGTGATTGGGGGCTCCCCTGAGCAGCGAGGGCCCTTAGTGGGGGTCTTCCTGTGTTTCAGGGGCCCCTTTAGACGACGGTAGAGCTAATAAAGAAAAGGTCGCCAGTTTGTCGAGAGGGCTCGTGGGCCCTCTAAACTGCGCTCGGGGGCCCCCAGAGATGCGCTTGGGGGCTCCCTGAGCGTAGGGGCCCCGGTGCACTGCACCGCCTAGCCCCATAGTAGCTACGCCCCTGCACATAGGTTCATTTTGTTCTCTAATACTACAGTAGGTCTGTGGCCATTTGCTTTCGATTTAAATGTAATACCTTCAATAAACTATAAATACCGGTATTAATTATAAGATATAACTATACCCATACATACATACTCATATTTGATAATTTATGACATTCGTTTGCATGTAATACATAGATACCATACTAAATTTGCTTTTAACTTAAAATAAATTTCATTAATAAAATATGTAATAAAGTGTAACATATAACTTTACATTGTTAACACACTAAATGCTTAATTCATTCGACTCATTCTCTTATTCCAGCATTCAAGTACTCTTTAGCTGAAAAAAAGTTTTATTAAATAGATAATCAATAGCTTGTGCTTGATTTGTTCTTTCTCATTACTATGTAATTTCAAATTCAAACAAAGCTTATTTTTACAGCTGAGCTCCAGAATAAGAAGGTGTTTCTTTAAGAATTTTTTTGTGTTATGCACTTTTAATATGAATTCATTTTTATTATGTGTTCTGCACTCATATGTTTCTTTGTCAGTTTGAATATCCAGAAAGTTAGCTGTTTTTGTCTCACTTACTTGATCACTGTTTATGTTTAAATATAAAAAGAATCTCGTTTTTTTTGCCTAAAATAGTATAATGGTATAATAAATAGTACTAGTGATCGCCCAGGGGTCGAAATTCATTAAGTTATTTAATTTATTTAATGAAATGGTAGTAATCATTATTTGAATTTGTTCTATTGCGTTTGCTGCAAGCATAGATATATTATATACTGTATACACTGACGTCGTTAGCTGCGAGCGTGTTCCAATACGTTATTAGCATGTGTTGTTTGGCTTAATTCGTTGCGATATCTATAAAATAAAAACGATACACCCCACGCGTGACTGTATCTTAAATTATAGCTTCTGAACTAACCATAGCAAATGATGAAATGTATTTATCGATAGTTCATTTGAATATAAGATATCCTCCTAGCTTGGTGGTGTAAAGGTTAGCGTTCTGGCCTCGCATTCGGGAGGACAGCGGTTCGAATCCCCGTCCGGGCATCCAGATTTGAGTTTTCCATGGTTTCCCAAATCATTTCACGCAAAAGCCGGGATGCTTCCTTTAAAAGGCCATGGCCGAATTCCTTCCCATTCCTTGCCCACCCCCCCCACCCCATCCTTTCCCGTCTCTAAAGACCTCGCTGTTAAGAGACGTTAAGCAGACTTAAGGCCGGAGAACTGCTTTAGCTTTATGAAACATGAAGTAAGTGCAGTCCTTTCACCTGAAGAGACTTCTGATTCGAAATTTTTTGCATTGCGAAACCTGCATTGTAAATTCGAAACTGTAAAAATTTCGTGGAATGACATTCAGTGCGCATTTAAATGTATCCATCAAAATAATTTCGTCATTTTGTGTGTTCACTATGTTTGGTCTATTATCATTTTGAATTTCGCACCAATAAGTATTCCTTCGTTCTTCTCTCCCTCTCTCTCTCTCTCTCTCTCTCTTCCCGACCTGTCAACGTTCTATATCGAGGCGTAATGAAAATAGATGCAAATATATGAATGGAACAAAAAATCCGCAATGAAATTACTGAAATTCAAAAATCAAAAGACAGTTACCCAAAGTAGTATCTGACAGAATCGATACATTTCTTTTCGAAGTGTTGCTTTTATAACTTCAAAGATTCATTTGTACTTTATGCGAGTCTTTCGATTTATCAAAGACCACAGGTTATCTCGCAATTCTGGGAATATACGTCAAAACGTTGGCTACGGTCCTATTTCACGCACACACACATTAGAAAATTAATTTTTTATTTTAATAATTTATTTGTAACATGTTTGTAACATGTATTAACTATGCTTATTATATTTTTCCTTTACTGCTGACCAAGAGAACAGACATTGGCAGAATCGCCAAGTGTCGTTGTCACTAAAAAAACATTTGAAGGTAAACAACGAATGTTTTATTTTATTTAATTTTATATATTTGTAACACGTATTTCTGAACTTCTTTTCCATACTAAATACTCCAAATGTCACACTTCTCCGTTCCTGCAATTTTCTTAAAAAGGAAACGCGTTAAATACGCAGCTACCTGCTCCATCTGTCAGCCGTTGACTCAACCAGCGCCAGAACCGTTTAAGAGGTAGAGTGCTCTGGCGGCATCTGAGCGAACTACGCAGCGGGGGCGAATGTTTAATTTTAATTGCTTTGATCTATTTGTAACACATATTATATAAAGATTTTAGCTTTCTGAACTTTTTCTCCAAATAAACTTTAACTTTACCAAATCTCACACTTCTCTGTTCGCGCAATATTCTTAAAAAGGGATCAGAAATTTTCACTTAGCGTATTAATATATAGATGATATATAATAATAATTATAGTATAATATAATAATAAATATAGTATGATAAATAGTATAATTTGCTTATGTCAATTATAAAGTAATTATCTTAATGTTCCTAGATTCTGAAAGTAAATACTTAGGTTTCTCTATAGATACCACAGCTGAATGTTTTGCAACTTTATAGTTGGATCATCCACTGTATTATTGCTAGGGTCTGGCATTAGGGTGGATGTGGGTTCAAATCCCCATCCAGATTTTGGTTTTGCATGTTTTCCCAGAATCACCCCAGTCGAATTCTGGGTTCTTCCTTGGAAAGACCATGGCCAAATTCATACCTGTTCCTTATTCCCAACCATCTACCACCTCTTATGACTTACATATCATTTATTGCATAGGTATAAAATATATACATCAATATTTCATTGCTTATTAGGCTCTTAAACAATTCAATATTCCAATAAAACTTCAATCATGTGTGGGATGTTTCAATGGTACAATTCTCTCCCATCATTTTCAACCAACTTTTGGATAAAAATGAGTGCAGAGAAATGGACCCCAAAAAAGTCTAAGGAGCGCAACATCTTGATGTTCTTGGAAGTTCGAATTTTTTTTATCAATATACAATGTGGAGGAACTCTTCAATCAAATCAGCGTTTTGTTTAATATACATTCTTCAAAATTACTGACCAGATTATATACGAAGACTGGAAAGGATAGCCGAATAGATAGTAGGTGAAGATCAGTTTGGGTTTAGAGTACAGGGGAAGTAATTCTGGCTTTAAGATTAATACTTGAATGGTGGATCAAGAAAAACAAAGATACTTTTATGGCATTTATTGATTTAGATAAAGCTTTTGACAATGTTAGGTGGAATCAGATGATCAAAATTTTAATGAAGTTTAAAATATTGAGAGAGGACAATCTATACTGTTACGCATTATAAATGTGAATGTAACTCTGTCTGTGTGTTACATTTTCACAGCTAAACGAATAAAGTGCTATTGACAAGATTTGACCAGGAAATACCATTTGTCACCAGGATGGACATAGTATACTTTTTTCTCTTTAAATAATATATTTTGTCATGGAATTTTGAAAACTAATTCAATGGTGACGAACACAGATTATGTAAGTGTCCCTAATGCTTCATTGGAGAGGGATCTAGTAGCTCAGTGGTCAAGTCACTTGATTTCTAAAAGTTTGGCATGTGGTTTCAGGTTCAAATCTCAGTGAAAACAGGTATTTTGAACAGTAGTTTTTGATCATATGAGCTATGTCTGGACACTCCGTGGTTTAGATTCCATGTTAAACTATAGGATTCACACAGGTGGCTGAACAATCTAGCAGGATCTCCAGGCCAACAATGCCATGTTTACTTTGTTATGCTATACTGGTCACTCAGGCAAAATTTCTTTACAGGCAGTTTTTGTATGATCTACACTAATAATTATATAAATGCGAAAGCAACTCCATTTCTCTGACTGTTTGTTAGGTTTTAAAGGCTAAATGGCTGTACCGATATTGATGATATTTGACAAGTAAATACTTTGTATCATTAAGAAGGACATAGGATACTCTTTTTTTTTTTCTTTTTTTTTTTGTTGATATATGACATTTTTGTCAAGAAATTTTTACTGACCAAATGGTGACAGAAGACAGATAATGTGTGTAAATCTGTAATGTTATTTCAGTTGCCCACACTGTGTTTCTCTCACAGTATTACCTGTATTATCTGATCATAAATTAAGTTTACAGCAACAACTTATTATATAGTATATATGTTGAATGGTACAGCTTAAGAGTATTATTTTGCATCTACATAAAAGTATTTGACTTCAGTCTATTTTGTCTTCTTTTTTTGTCATGCCTTGCAGGTATAAATCAGACCTAAGGAGTATATCTTGCAGAGTACGAGCATCTAAAGTTGTTAGCATGCAAGAACCTGATACTCGTGCATAAAAAAGAAGAAAAGACTAGGCTAAAAGACAAGTTGCTCCCATTTTATCCCCCCTTCCATCTTAGTGTTTTTGCTACTTTGAATTCTGTTACAAATTAATTCTCGTCATAAGATAGCTTCAATGATGTAATGATATTGAGATGGCTTATCCATTATAACTTATGTAACTTACAACTTTCTACATCCAATTCTAGCAATAAAATTCAAAGTCCACATTCAAGCAGTCACGGGTAGCAGCTAGTACTTTATAAACCATATACGAATCAAGTTGAAATAATAAAAGTAGAGAATCATGAGAGACATACAGTAAGTGGGCGTGCAAGGCATTCATTGCACATGGGCGGCACATCGAGGGGGGAAGGGGAGAGGGGCAAATCGAGTGATCGACAGTTGCCGCCCTGAAACTTATATAGCTCAATTGCTGCTTCAGGCTGCCCCCTGTCCAGGACCGGCGCTAGGATTCTCGGGCCCTGGGTAAGCGATCTTAGGTCCCCTCCCTCCCCCCCCCCCCCTCCGCTCCGAAAATATTTTGACTTTTGTATTTTTGGATAAATTCAGAACATTTTAATACAAAAATGTTCAAAATTATTTTTGCAGATTATCAAATTTGTGTTTGATTTCTATTTATTTAGGCACCCAGGCCGGCGGGGCCCCCCTTTGGTGGCCCGGGCCCCAGGTACTTTTGCCCCGCTTAATCCCCCCTAACGCCGGCCCTGCCCCTGTCTATCTACAGCCAGTGGTGGACCTATGAATTTTCCAAGCCAGATCAAAAAACTGTGAGATTGCTGCCCCTTCGAACATTATTTTGCAGCCCCCATTGTTGCCACTCTGAGTGTTGCTGCCGCACCAATTTTCGCCACCATAAGCAGCAGTTGAGCTAATAAAAGAAAGGAAAAAAAAAGATCTGAATTTTTTCTTTCTTTCTGATTCTAATTTCTCATCTGGTCTTGATTTGGATGGTTTTTTTTACTGAATATTCATTAATTGGATAGTTAGTACATTTTCTATTGATGTGTTAGAAATCCCACATTTCCTTGTAGAACTGTTCATGCAGATCATAAGTCGAAAACAAGTATATATGTTTTCAAATTAATTTGATATCTCAGTTCTTCCTAGTCTTTATCAATATACATAAATAGAATTATGTATTAGTAACTACTCCATAGAGATTCTAGTGCATCAAATAAACTTTTAACGAATATTTTAAGGTTGCCTTTGGGTTCTTTGTATGTTGCAACTACAACCACTACTTCATGTAGAATGCACAATGAAACACCATTGAACACAACAATATTTTTTAAAGACATTAATTATGGTATTATTTTTAGACCTTCTCTCGCTAATATCGGAATTTCTTCTACTCTACCAATTTTCTACAAAATTCCTTCAATGTTTACATCTGGAATTAATTCCTTCCTTAATGTGCATTCTGCAAGAAAATGTTGATTAGGGTTTGTTTCATCTGTCAACAGTTCTAATTAATTTTATCTCAAACATTGTATATTTTGATGTAAAATATTAAAACATTTATTTCCACTACTCCTCACCTCTAGAAGTAATTTTGATTTTTATTCTCCTTTTAGCACTCCTCCACTATATTATTATTTCTTACTGAGTTATGGTACTTTTCCTAAAACAATTTGACTCTGTTGCTTCTCATTAACTATTTGCAAAGAAATGTAAGTATGCAATCAGTGTTTATTGCCTTTTCATGTCATTACAATTTTATTTTTCATCATTCCTTAGTTTTTATTACTTTTTAAGTAGCCTATTTATCCATAAATAAAATTTTTTTTTTAATGTACCATGATTTTATAAAGGACTAAAAAGTATAAAATAATTTCTCTAATCATTATGAAGGATCAAACCAAATACAGATTTAAAACTTCTTATAAATTGTCCTGAAAATTTATACTCGGAAATTTTTGATAGCTATTAAAATACTTGCACGATTAGTAACAAAAAACACTGGGCACATGTATTAATAGGTCTACTAACAGTTTTATTGCACCGCAAATAATGTGAACTGATAAGTGAGTTCTTTCATTGATAACTACTCTCTACACTTCTTATAGTTATGTATTCTATTCACCCAATGTTTTTTAGGTCAACTGCTGCTTCAGGCCCCTGGCGACACTCAGGGTGGCAACAACGGGGGTGGCAATCTATAGTTTTTTGACCCAGTTCGGAAAACTCCTAGACCCACCACTGGCTATAGTTAGACAGGGGGCGGCATAATCGATATTGCACACGGGGATTCAGACAGCTAGCGGCAGGCCTGGTGGCATGGTAAGTGGCCTGCTTGGTGCTGATTATACAGCAGGCTATGTGGGCCTACAGAGCTGTCTAGGACATAAAACTTCGAAGAAAAGATCTCAGTCTCATGCGAGCATTAATGCTCGGGCTTGGCATTCAGGAGTATGTGGATTCAAATCCCCATCTGAGCTGGTTTACTAGTGTCACTTAAGCCAAATGCCAGGATGGTTCCTTCAAAAGGCCATGACTGAATAATTCCTTTCCATTAACTTCCCATAGTTACCCCCACTCTATGATGTCAAATATGTGTAAAAAAAAAAAATCTTCGTTCCTAGTCCTTTCCCACCTGAAATAACATCCTAGTTGATGAGTCATAGAGTGGAAAAAACTTTTCATAGGGCATTTAACCATAAAAATTGAATGCTTTATCGAATGAGGTGCGTGGTCTTTCTTTCAACTTTATCAGTGAGTTGAGAAGCTGCTGTAATCTTTCATGTAATTAATACAAGTAGCGCCCTTCTTAAAATCATGGTGCTTTATTTATTTAAAATTTATTTGTGAACTAGATTTGAATTTTAATATCGGGTGTGACAACCTATGTTGAGATAATTGGTGGGTGCAACGAACTATGACTGAGTCATAACATCTAAAAAATACACTAATATGGAGCCAGTGTAGTACTGATTAGTAATTGCTATTCTTACTAGTAGTTAATTTTAAAATTGCAAATCTGTTGGGAACAATTTCTTCACCAATATGATCAATCTGGTAGACAGTTCATGCTGGCCTCAAAGAGAGTTTGTAATTTGTAATCCTTTATTTGAGAGAATATAGTCCAAATAAAGTACTTCTAACTAGCCTGCCAATATTGCATCAATTTGTTATAATATGTTATTCTTCTTTCCCCTTAGAGTGAAAAATTCAAATGATGAATACATATATGCAACCAAAATTTTCATGGCATTCCCAATTTACCAGATCAGTTCATGCCATTATGCTGATTTTACACATATCCAATTTTTCCCCTAGGCCCATAATGGGTGTATTTTGCAGATGTAGAGCTTCGTATTCCCTCTCTAGGCCTGTGAACTTGAAATAAGGTGTTACGACCAGTGCCCCACTCTGGCTGAGCTTCCTTCTGGGTATTAATTGGTTATTAAGTTGAATGGGCCTAAGGTTATGAAATTTATTGAAATCCCTGCCCATTGAGCATGCAGTCAGTCTCTCTGTATCCAGGATCTGAACATTCATAATCTGACTGTCAATTATCTAGAATGTCAGTTATAACAAGACAAGTTTTATTTTACAGAAAGTCAACTTGGTTTCTATATCTGCCTGTGATAGGTGTAAGTCAGTTCTGTTTTTCTATGCAAGTAATTTTTAGTGTTCTGTTGACTTCTATTGATAAGTTTATGTAAACTTATAAAGTAACTAATGTTAATATTGAAGGCAAAATTATTTTTGATACAGTATTGCATCAAACTCTCAAAACTATAATGTAGTATATTTTGTATCCAAACAAATAGCGACTACTGTCAGTCCTAATTAGTTTGGATTATCGATGCTTTATTGGATAAGTAATTTAAGATAAATAAGGAATGGAGAGGAACCATCACAGGCAGGATGGCATATGACTATGGAACACACAAAATTTTGTCTTAGTAAATCACAGTAGTTGGAATATCTCTTCACACAGAACAGAATTTCTCTTTTACCCAAAAGTGATTTCTGAAAGTGAACTAATTTGATTTAATGCTGAAATATATTGAAACATTTCCACTGGTGACAAGAACTGCACTTATGAATTTGAGTTGTTTAAGAGTGAAATGATTTATTTACCAATATTGTGTACAGACATCATTAAGAACATTGCTTCAGTTCTGAATTTAAACAAATCTGATAGTTAATTCCTTCCGTTAAACACATTAGTTTACAATATGTGAGACCACCTGAAATAGTTTCATACAGACCTACATAATTTTGTTTGGAACATAGAACACAACATCTCTCATTGAACAAACTTGCAACATGAAGAAGTATATTTAAACAAACAAGACAGGTTAATATGTCAAGATATTTTTCTAAACATTTATTAGTGATTTTGCACATGGCATTAGACATAAACTTTTCCATTTCACTTTTGGATGAACATCAACTATGTTGTTACATTAAATTGTAAAGATTCCCATAAATTCTCCAAATGTGTAATTAATGTATTTGGTTACAAGGGGAGGTTTAGGCTGTACAGATCATCCTACAAAGACAAGACTATCAAACTCTTGTCTATAAAAAATGCCACCGATAACAAAAAAAGAATTGACTTACAAACTGATTCAACTCATACTCAGTTCACATTTGTATTGAATTCTCAACAGTTTAAACAGAAAACACACATCAGTCAGACGATCTCATACACTCTAATTGTAAACAGTATCACAAATTTGTTTAACATTTACTTCATTAAAAACAAAATGCATACAAACAGTAAAAATTAACAAATTCCAGTTTGCGTTTACAGCCTCTACTGCAATAAAGAAAATATAATACTTATAGTTAAAATATTAAACAAAAAGTTGGCGGAAAGTGATGTATGTCACTATTTTCATATACTTTGCATTTCACACACAACCATGACAAGTATTTCTGCAGAGGAAAAATATGATATTGAGCTTCCCTTAATCAAATTACTCCAAAAATATAAATTTTTAAAACTTATCAACCTAACTCTTTAGTGTCCTAGAAAAAATACTCTTAATAAACATTCAAGAGCACACTTCCAATTGACATTAATACTGAATAATGTTTACAAAATATCATAAAAAATTCACAAAATTCAAAGCTTGGCAGCAATGATTTTGTGAAAAATATACACAGCTTCCATTGTACATGCTAGTCACAAAATAAAACATTTGTGTGCACTTGTTTGCTTGCACATGTGCGTTTTGTATTAATTAATCACCATTTGATGCAACAGCTAAAAAAAGCAATATACAAATTTAAATATCTCAGCAGACAAACCAATTTACACTTATTACTTCAAGGTACATAATATAAATAATCTGAAACATAAAGTTTAATATCATTTAATTATCTTTACAACACAACATTAAATTTGAACTAATATGTACAGCTGTACAAATTAGGTGACTAGCTCACAGTTACACTCTAGGTAACAGCAACATATACACATATACTGAAATGGACTAGTCATCACAGGTATACAAGTGACAGTGGGTAATGTAGTTTACACCAACCACAACAGCAAATGATTAGTAGAGTCTTCTCGACCAGCTACCTCAGATACACTGGATGTCCGGAAGTCTTCATATCCGTCTCCGCCTGAAATGACAAGCAGTGTTGCTGTAGAACTACGATTTTCATTTCTACTTCTAGCCATTTGACGTGTGAGGATATTTCCTTGTTGCTCTGAGGACTCTCCAGTAACTTGGACACTTCTAGTTTCCACACATGTTAAGAACCGTACATGTCCAGTATGTCCATGTGGCATTCCTGAAAAGTTAATGAAACATATGTTAGGACATTTAGTTTTTGTTGGCACGTTCTACATCTATTAAATTTACATCTATACTCAACAACCACAAAACTCTATGTGGAAGCAAAATGCATTGGACAAAATGAAATCTCTTCTCTGTGCATTCAAATCATTAATAACATGGGGGCAGAGAGAATACAGTATATTGGAATCTGTACAGCACAGTAACACATTTTCCTAACCTTATTCCTTCTGTTATTGTGACATAAATACACTGTTAGGAGAAGAATTTTACTGTAGTTGTAAATAAAATTGGATGTTCACATGTTAGTCAATAAAGTCACGTGCATGGTCTGCCTGACTAACCCAGCAGTACAACTATTAATTTAGTAATGCTATAGCAACCACTCAGAAAACAGACTTTTTGGAACTTTTTTTACCCATACATGGTCCAAGAAAACTCTTAAACTCATCAACTTAAAACTTATAAGCTTAATGAAACGTCAGTAAAATGGACCTACCTCTTGGTCAGCAGTAGTAACAATGGTACCAAACCAGAGATGATTGAATTTCTTAACCTTCTAAATTGAACTTACATAATATTAATTACAGCATTTATGAAAACTGAGAACACTTATCAAATAATACTGTGAAACCCTCATGAAAAATAAATTTTTTGGGCACTGTGGGGAATACAGAGGAAGGGTATTATATTTTGCAAACAGGTTAAGAGAAGAAAATACAGTTACTGAGGTAATACGATATATATGCTGGTGTGCACAAAAAAAAGTATAATTCTGTAAGAGTGAAAAGATCCACAGTGTTGTACACTGACAAAAAATTCCTAAGCTACCAGCCTTGGCAAAATTTTGAAGGGGTTAGGAACTCTTGAATTTAATAACATAACAATAATACATTGTTGTCACTTACTAGAACATTTAAAAATAATAATAATAATGTTAAATGAAATAGAGCTGGTGCCACTGGTGAGTTATTGTGAATGGTTTTGTGACAGAATTATTTTGACGTGGTTAGAAACTAAGCATGCCCCAACGACATTAGTACAAGTGCATATGTCAACGTCACAGCAAGACGATAAAGAAATAAGAAAAATATATGATGAAATTAAAGAATTAATCCCATATGTAAAATAGGAGGAAAATGTAATAATCATAGGTGATTGGAATATGGTAGTGGGAGAAGGTAAAGAGGGTAATACCGTAGGAAGTTTTGGTGCAGGCGAAAAAAAAAAAAAAAAAGAGCTAATAAGAAGGTAGTAAATATTTTGTGAAAGATATAAATTAGTCATGGCAAACACACTATTACAGACTCATGCATGGAGGATATACACCTGGAATCATACAGGGGATACAGGCAGATATCAGCTAGATTATATCATGGTCAAACAGAAATCCAGGAATCATGTACTAGATTTTAAAGCATACCCAGAAGTAGGCATAGACCCCAACCATAAAATGATAGTTATGAAGTGCAAGCTGAACTTCAAGAGATTAAAGAAGAAATACAGCCAGAACAGACTGGAAGTGAATAAATTTAAAGAATATAGTTCAAGAGAAAAATTTGCAGAAAAGTAAATGTTGCTCGAAAAATTAACTCTGAAAGAAGCTCAATGGAGGATGAATGGAATGTGTTGAAGAGAGAAATAATTAAATTTGTTATAGAAACATTAGGCTTTAGGGAATAAGCCACCTGAAAACATTGGATCACAGAAGAAATTTTGGAGCTAATGAATCAGAGGAGAAGGCACAAAAATACTCAGGATGAAGCAGGAAGAGGGCAATGCAGAAAATTTACGGGAAAAAAACCTAGCAATTGCAAAAAAAAAAAACAAAGGAAAGATGGCTGCAAGAGAAATGTGAAGAAGTAGAAAAGGAAATGGTTGTAGGAATACTAGATGTGGCATTTAGGAAGATGAAACAAAATTTGGAGAAGTAGAGAAAAGATGTATAAACATTGAAGCTGCTGATGGGAAACCTCTTTTAAGTTGAGAAGACAGAGCTAACTGATGGAAGGAATGCATTGATAAACTATATGATGAGGATGACTTTAAAAACAGCATAAAAAAAAGGAAGGTGATGTTGACATTGATGACTTAGGAGATTCTGTTTTGAGGATAAAATTTGATAGAGTATTGAATGACTTGAAATCAAATAAGGTAGTTGGAATTGATGAGATCATGGCTGAACTTCTGAAATCATTAGGAGAAAAAGGATTCCAAAGATATCAACCTGATATCAAAAAGATATAAAACAACTGATTTTAATAAAAGTATCATCTTAACCGCTTCCGAACTAGGCACAAACTGACAATTGGGAGAATTATCGCACCATGAGTCTAATATCACGTTTCAAAATTACTGACCAGAGTAAAAAAGGTAATAGAAGAGATAGTAGGAGAAGATCAGTTTGGGTTTAGGAAAAAGCACAGTACAAGGAACGCAATTCTGGCTTTAAGGTAAATACTTGAAGAGCGTATCAAAAATGAAAACAAAGATACTTCCATGGCATTTGGTGATTTAGAAAAAGCCTTTGATAATGTTAAATGGGATAAGATGTTCAAAATTTTAAAGATGTTAGGTATAAACTATTGAGATACATGACTACTTCATAATCTGTATAAGAATGAAGTGGCTGTAATAGAGCATAAGTGTTCAAGGATAAAAAAAAAAAAAAATCAGTATGCTACAAATTGTTGATGACATTGTCTTGATAGCAGAAGAGACTGAGGATATTGAGAAGTTACTGAATGGCATGAACAAAATACTGAAGCTAGATTTTGGACTAAATATAAACCAAAGCAAGACAAAAGTGATTAAATGTAGCAAAAATGACACCAATAACAGTAGATTACATATAAAAATAGTATCGGATGTGAAAGAAGAAGTAAATGAATTCTGCTACTTGGGAAGTAAAATTACAACTGATGGCTGAAGCAGGAATGATGGTGAAAGCAGAATAGCACTAGCGAAAATAGCCTTCATGAAAAATAGAAATATTTTAGTTTCAAATTTTTGTCTAAAAATTAGAAACAACTTTTTAAAACTCTGTGCGTGGAGCACAGCATTTTATGGAAGCAAAGCAAGGATTTTAGGAATACCATAAAGAAGGAAAATTGAAGTATTTGAAATGTGATGCTATAGAAGATGGACAGGTAAAGTACAAAATGAATGAGTTTTGGAAATGATGGGTGAGGAAAGAAGTTTGTGGAAGGGTCTTACAGAAGCGACAGAATGATAGGTCATATTATAAGATATACAGGCTTGGTTAATTTGTTAGTGGAAGCAAAAAAAAAAAAAAATTTAAAAAAATGGCATTGCTAGTGCAGAGAATACTATGACTGTAATAGTTTCATTAAAAATTATTAACTTCTGTGATCAAATCTCTGTCCATCATCAGTTTGTAAGTTCATAGCACCAGGGGCGTAGCTACTATGGGGCTAGGCGGTGCAGTGCACCGGGGCCCCTACACTCAGGGGGCCCCCAAGCATATCTCTGGGAGCCCCAAAGCGCAGTTCAGAGGACACAGGAAGCCCCTCACTAGTCAGGGGGCCCCTAATCACAACTCAAGGGCCCCATCCTCAGCTCAGGGTGCCCCTACCAGCAACACAAAGCAAAAAAAAAAAGGTCGCCCCTCTGGCCTGAGGGCCCAAAATAAATATTGTTGACCTAGCTACGCCACTGCATAGCACCATCTATGTTAGCAACAGCTTCTGTTCAAGCCTGTTTGTTTAGTCTCCGTGGAGTTTCTACATTTAATGTCATCAAGTAGTTTCTTTCACCTTCCACTTTTTTATTCCTCTGCAACTATTCCTTATAATTATATGTTATGTGTAAGCATATGTCCAGTCTAGATGGAGCTCCTCTTCTGTATGATGCGTATCAATGTGCTCTTCTCTTTAACTGTTAATCTACCCATTCCACTCTTTCTACCAACCCCCCCCCCCCCCCCATTGTCACATCTTGAAATCCTTAAATTTATCTTTGTCTCTTTTTCCCATTTCTCATATTCCATATCAACATAATAGGTACTCCACACATAGCATGTCACTAGTCTAAGCTGAAGATCAATATTACTACCTATCAGTTTTAGCTTCCTGTTAAAGGCTATATTTATTTGTACTTCCACACACATTTTATTCTACCACTTTTCAACAAGTAAACTCTCCAAATCTTTCAATTTCTTCCCTGTCCTACAATACTTTCTCATGCATTACTTATAATATTCTGTCTACTTTTTATCCTCATTAATTTTATTTTTCTTATAGTTATTTTTATTCTGTATGCTCTGATTTCTTCTTGTATCCTTGTTATCACTCATTGACGTATTTTAGATTCCTCAGCCATAATGACCATACTTAATGCAGTTTATTTTTGTTCCTCTAATACTTCTTCTTTCCGCTCCTTTTCAGTGTATTAGTTGAACAGAACAGTTTAGGTGAGAGATAATAACCCTGTCTAACTTCTCTATGTTACTCTTGCCAACCTGTTAAATTTTCATTTATCCTTGAAACTATTCCCCCCCCCCCCCACACACATGTACAAATCTCTGTTCAGTTTCCTGTCTCTCTAGTCTATTTTGTTTTCATTAAGAATATGTCTTAAACTGCTCTATTTAAATTTGTCAAAGTCTTCACCATGTGTATGAAACAAAATTCATCCTTTTTCTCTTAACCTCTTTCCAAATATTCTTAACAGTTTCTCTAGTAACTTTTTTGAATACAAATAGTTCCTGCCCCACATTTTCCTCCATTATTCATATTAATCTTCTCTTTGAAGCTCTTAATAATATTTTAGCAATATGAAATATCATACAAACTGTCTATGTCCTTAAACTTCATCATATCCTCTTATTTTACAATTTTTACTAATTCTGAGTCTTCTGCCCAAGACCTCTCAATTCATATATTTTATTACACATTGCTGTTATTTCCTCTATACCATCCTCTTCTATTCTATAAATTCAACAGCATTTTCATCAACTCCAATTGCTTTGTAATTCTTCTCCCTTATAGCCATCTTTACTTCATTATTCAATACTGGAGGATCCATTTATTCTTCGTTTTTTTTTTTCTCAGGGTCTTCAGATTTTTCTTTTCTTATATACAGATCCTCTGCATATTCATTCCACCTTCTTCTTATGTAATATCTTCTCAGTTTTGACCTTAATTTCCCTACATTTACCCCAGGTAAAATTTCTCACTTTCATGTAAACCAGATCATATTGTCCCTCCTCTCTAATATTCTGTGTCATAACATTGCTCTTTTAAACTTTATTTTTAGTTTTTTTGTGTTTCCATTCCAATTTTAATATTTAAATTATAGCACTTTGCTCTGTTTTTCTAATATGTGTTATTATTGTATCATTTCTTATTTAATGTTTATGTTGCAAACTATTGTTTATAAGCTTTTATCCAAATATGGACCTTTTTCTGTTTCATCAGTTTTTACTTTTTACTAAGGTATAATTTATTTTCATCATTTTTTTCAACCTCCAAAATTTATTTATTTAAAAAAAAAAATAAAAAAAAAATCCTTGCACATTATCCTTGGTTCATTTACAAATTTCCCTAACCAAATCCTTAATTTTTCTGCAATCTGTATCTTCACACTCTTGGCTCTCTTTATTTTCTTTAATTTTCTTTTCATCTCCATCATTAACAAAACATGATCACTATTAATATCTGCTCCCTACAATGAAAGGAGATGAACATGGAAAACAAAAGACAATAGGGTTTACTTACAGATATTTTTTTTCTAGAAAAGACTGCTGTTAAGATTATGAAGAGGATTCTTGACCAATACAAAATAATCTGTATGTTAGTGATCTACATCGTCTTGTGTTATCCATATTTGCCTCCTTCTTTTTTGGTTTTAAAAATTTGTTAAAATTAACCTTCTATTATTTCCATTTACCAATACCAATTTCCCAACTATGTGTAAACAAATGTAAACAGTATTAACTTTCATTATAAGGTGTTTTCTAATGATTGTGAGTGTTTAGAACAATTTAAAATTATATTTGTATGGATTTAATTGTTAATATATCATTAATGCTAGAGAAATATCTGTCAGCACTCTTTGTTATGTTATGTACGTTTCTATGGTGCTAATTTAAACCCACAGCAATGGTGGGTGAGTTTTCAAAAGTTTTGGTATCTGTTTTTTTAGTCGTCAAGCAGTTGCTTGTGAGTTTAATTACTGGAATATTTGTGTATTTGTGTTTTAGTTTCTTTTGATAAGTCTGTTGACTTATCCATGTGTGATGTTATTATGGAGCTCATGGAGAAATAAATATGAAGTGGAAAGTGATTTGTCAGTGTTGTGATGTCATGGAAATATTTAATTCATTTAAAGTAGTAGCTATTTAACCTTTGGGGAAGGTACAACCCTCTGGTGGCAAATGACAGTGAATTGTGAATTGGAGGGTGAAGCAATTAAAGGTTGAATTAGTTAATTACCAAGTGCCATATCAGTTTTGATAATAGATCATTCTGGCTTTGCACCAAAATGAAATATGGGAAATGTCAAATGAAATTAATGTGAAAGTATTGAACAAGAAATAGTGAATATGGGAGCAATATGGGGAGCTAATGCAAATATCACATTCTGTAGGGTGTTAGCATATTGATTCAGGTTCTACTATTGTATGTGAAGTTAATGTGTCTGTGAAATGTGTTTTTTCTGAGTCACACCCAGAAAAATTTGAGAAAATATTCACAATTCCATTGCACCAAAGGCAGAATTGGAACGAGTATTGCTTGTATCTCCAAAACTCTACTACTTGGTACTTGTAGGTACTGTATAAAATTGATACATGTTATTTTTTTCTCTGAAAAATTACATCCTCTTCTTTAACTGACTAAAATTTCCTAAAATTTTGTATTCTTATCCAATTTTGTATGTCCTTAGATTTATATTACGCTGTTGTCTAGTGTAGAAAGTGATGGTTCCCTTTTTGTCCTTATTAAAATTTGCTATTCTTTTTTTTTGTATTCTGACAGTTCAATTTACTATTAGTTGCATTTTTACCTGATACTGTTGGGATTGTATTTATTCTAGTTGTAGAAGTTGTAACATGTGGAAGTCTCATGTTAAGAATTACTCCTGCGCTTGTACCAATCCACAACAAGTCCTTGCAGGCAAGTAGTGCAGTTACTCTCAAACAAGCAGCTTTATGCTGTCTTATTATGTCATCACAACCTAAGAAAGTAAAAAAAGTAGTTATATCTGTCATATGTGTTTAGAAATCAACATAGATTATGCATTCGATATGAAACACTAAGATACCAAAAATCTAATTTCAACACATCTCTAATACTGGAGCATTTAAATCATGTAGAATATAACATGGACCCAGTGTCCTTTTTTGATACATACTTATTGAATCTATGACATGGGGACATTGGTAGTCATGGTGATATTAAATTATTCTACAAACCAAGCTAAAATCTTCAGTAAGAGAGCATCCACAAAATGTGTGGCTCCTTTTTGGGCCCTTTAGAACCCTTCCCTCTTCGTATTCACATGACAGAACAAAATTATTTTATCATCAAGTGGTAAGGTGACACATAGGCAATCCAGATAAAAAAAAACTTTATTTATATAAAAAAAGTAAAAAAAAAAAAACAATTAATACAAACTGTCAAGCTATCAGCAAAAAATTTCTGAATGAAATATTGTTAATGTACTTGCTCTACACAAGAATATAAATCCTTCTTAGAAATTTAATCATTGAAATTATAACTTACTAAATTAATCCTTAACTGAAGGGACTGGAGTGTGGAGTACACTAGATGATTTTTTTTTCAACCACAACATTTAGCAAAAAAATAAAAAATTGGGTTTGTCAACATGGCTTGTGCACAAGAAAAGTTTTATAAGGAAAAGGCAGAAACCAGATTGAACAGATTGGCTAGGCAGATTCTACTTGGGCAATGTTCGTAGGAGAGTAGAAAATGGTTAAGTGTTTGCAGTGTAGTAGCCTCCAATTTGTTTTTATTTGTTTATAATTTTTGTTAGTAGTTGTATGATGTATATCTTGGTATGTTTTAGTTTGTAATGTTGGTATGCTGACTGCATGGATTGGAGGTGAAGAATCTTTACTTGTGAGTGAGAGAAGGAAGATAGGGAGCAGGAAAAATGCATTCTAAACATTTAACTTTGTGTTGAGAATATCTTTAAGACCTGATTTTTATAAAGAACAAAGTATATTAATGGTAAATAGTGAAGGTTTTTTTTTTTTTTGCTTATAGCTTTACACCTCATCGATGTTGACGTCACTAGAGGTGGGATGGGATTGGGGACATGGATCAGGAAGGAATTCGGCCATGGCCTTTTGAAGGCAGCGTCCCAGCATTCACCTGGAGTGATTTGGGGAAACCATGGAAAACTCAAATCCGGATGTCCGAACGGGGATACAAACCAGCGTCCTCCCAAGTGCAAGGCCAGAGCATTAACCGCTCACCCACCAAGCTCGGTATTGTGAAGGTGTATGTGTTATTGTGAGAATTAAATACGAAAGGAATAATCTGGTATTCTGTGAGTGTGTGTATTTCCATACAATGAGGCTTTATGCATTGCAAATAATTGTGAAGTAAATAATAAAATAAGAAGTCCAATTTGAGCCTTCCAGGATTTCTCTCCTCCAACTCAGTTTTAAAAATATTGCCAACAGAGAGAAAACAATCTACTATATAAAGCAGGTCAGTATTTCTGGTCATAATGATTACAACTGATGAAAAAGCAAAGCAGAAACTGTTATTGTCGATAAACAATGACAGACATGCAGACTTAAGTAACTAATTTGATTGTTAAAGAGCCAGCAATTTAGGAGGATTATTAACTTGCATGAATAAAATGCAAAAAATTACAGTAAAGTCAAGTACAGACATGAATATTAACAGTGAAATGTGTTGGCCTAGTTGAATAAACTGCAATTTAAAGTGAGAACAAGAACTATTAGATTAATGACCAGTAAAATAATTATGTATTCAATTTTGTTAAAATTATGTAAGGTAACCTGTGATTTGATGGTGGTTATTGGTTCAATTTGAACTGCATTGCAATTACACTGCTGCATTTATTTTGTCTCTAGTTCTGTAAAATATGAAAAAAATTGTTTTTCGAATGGCTAATTTTTGGGGATTTGATTTTCTTATGAAGTAGCTGGGAAATCTGTAGTAAAGAGAATGGGCGATGATAATAATTAAAATACAATGATTGTGGGTAAGCAAAACAGTAGTACTGATCTAGGGTATGACTGCCATGATCAATTAAACAATGATGCTAGAAAATCTTTATCAGCTAGCTCCACTGAAAAAATATTGACATATAAGGAAGTGACCCTCTGAAGAGCGTGAATGACACTAAAACAAGGACAGCAATAAATGGAAAAAGAACAGAAGGAAATGAAACAAGAACTGTATAAACAACTGGAACAAGGATTGCAAATAATGGAACAGAAAATTCAAGATATTAACAAAAATCAGCAACAAACACTGCTAGAATGGAGTTGAGAAAAGGAAAATATTTATTCAGAAATAAACACAAAAGTGGGACAATTATGTGACCACATTTCTACCCGTGAAGGTCTGATGCTGGAAGAAATGCAAAACCTGGTGAAGAAAGAAGCGAAAAATTGGGAGGAGTCACTAAAAACAACATTTGATTCGCAAAGCAGAGTGAATAACAGATTTGTCATTGACCTACAAGAAGCTAAACAAGATATTTCAATGTTACATGGAGAGCTTATAGGTATGGAATGTAGGATAAGTGCATTGAGAAGTGGTGAGCTGCTAGGAATCAGGCAAACAACAAATAGCAGAATTGAACCAACTAATTGATAATGCCCAAAACCAGAGGATGGACGGTGGTGTTAATAATGTGGTACAGTCAGTGCAAACAAAGTTGCCTGAAGTGAGATTTTAACCTGGCAGAGAATTACTTCCCTATGTAGTCACAGCAATATACAGAAATGCATTACCAAAGCAGTGGCCGGATGAAGAACTCATTATGTTAGAATGATGATGAAAAACAAAGCCTTAGAGAGGGCCTTTGAAACAGATGACTGTGGGAGTAATTATGAGGAATTTTTGCATGCTTTTCTACTAGAAATGCTGGTCTGACAAATTACAGCAGTAGGGAAAGCAAGAATTTTGAAACAGTGCACCTTATAGGAAACAGTATGGCAGCTTAAGAAATTATTGCGAGGAACTTTCCAAAAATTTTAAGTGTTTGTCATCGGTGATGGAGGAAGATGAAATTATGGAAATGCTAGAACAGAAGTTGCAGTGACAGGTTTAGGAAAAAATAATACTGCTATGGTGGAATGGCATACACGATATTTTGGAAGGCTTAGAAAGATTTGAAAGGTGGGACATGATGAGGGAGAAAGAGCAGAACACATTCAGAAATGTTGATTTTGAAAAAGTTTACAATGGAAGAGGATACCAGCAAAATACAGACAAGGAATACCTGATGAACCAACAAATAAAAGCATGGATACAAGACAGAGTATGGGAGACAGATGACTGGTAACAGATTCAAGGGTGGCAATCCCACAACCACAATGAGGAGATAACGAAGGTTATGGAAATGTGAGTCAAAGTTTCAAAAACAGGAGCAGCAGGCATTTTCATGAAGATAATGGAAGAAGGGGAGAAGAAAACAAAAAAGGAAAATTAAGGACAACTTTTGAAGCAGTCCACTCACAAGTCGGAAGCGTAAGAGGACCAGAAATAATTTCAATAAAAAGGTATAAGTTAACAAAACTGAATGAAGAGGAAGTAAAGAAGCAGTAGAAGTTAATTTTGGAGGAAGTCATGGCATATTTTCAAGAAAATGCTACAGAAGAAAAGAATAAAGAATTTTTTTTTCTTTACGCCTTGTGGACATCGAGGTCATTAGAGGCAGGAAAAGACTGGGGACAAGGAATGGGAAGGAATTCGGCCATGGCCTTCGGAAGAAAGCATCCCTGCATTCACCTGGAGTGATCTTGGGAAACCGTGGAAAACCAAAATCTGGATGCCCAGACAGGGATTTGAACCCACATCCTCCTGAATGGGAGGCCAGAACATTACCGCTCACTCACCACATTCTATAAAAATAAAGAAGCTTCTGAGGAAGACATTAAGGACAAAGTTAATTCCACGAAATGTGAAGAGACAATTGAGAGGAAGATGAAGTGGAATGCTGGGTGAAACAAGTGAGGAAAGTATGTAACGAAGACCTATAGATGGAAACTGAAGGGGACGGAAGTGAGAGGGAAGAAGAAGAGCAGTGAAAGAATAGCAAAGATTTTAATATGCTATTTGGCATCAGCAAGCCATTAAAATGGTGTGATTGTTTGCAGCAGATGGAGGAGGATAGAGAGACTACCAATACTGTAAAGGTTGGAATAGGGCAAGACAAGCTGGTTGGTCTGGAGAGAATGATACAATGAGAAAGTAACACAAAGAGATAAAATTGAAAGATGAGACAGCCATCATTTTAGCTGCTACTGATGAAAAAAATTGTGAGTCGCGGACTAAAGGAGAGGATGAAGAAATAGAAGATGAGAAGGATAGTGAGGATTCAGAAGAAAAAGAAGAGGAAGTTGGTACTGAAACAGAGGAGTGCTTCAAACATTTGAGGAATGAATTGATGAGAAAGATGAGAGGTGAAGAAGATGAATAAGTGAGATGCTTTCTAATAAGGAAATAGAGTAGCAGAGAAAGTGAGGAAACTGAATCAATGAAAGGAAAAGATGAAAGGGAGAAAATGGTCCCATCGAGCAGTGTAAGGGGATTTACTGGAAGAAGAAGAAACAGAAGAAGAGAATACAGAAGTAATGCATCCACTGGTTAATGTAGAGGCTTTTGAATTACATGAAAGGGGAACTGTTGACACAGCAAGTGATGTGACTGTGATTTCTGAATCCTTTTATGACCAGTTAAGGAAGAGGGGTCGGAGATGCCAGCAATGAAAACAAAAATTGTCGGCACCACCAGAAAACTAAGCAAATTGGTTCATCAGCACATGTACATGACTATGATGATTGGGAAGATGGCAGTGAACCACAATATGCTAGTAATAGCTAGACTGAGTGTTAACTGGATACTGGGGTTAGACTGGTTGGAGAAGTATAAAGCAATAATAAACTCTACAGAGTCAAAGATTGAATCCAAGAATGGAAACATGAAATATGTGGTTCTGTTTGGTGGTAAAATGATTAAAAATGTGAAAGATGTGGGAGGCCTGAAGATAATGGCAAGAGTCCAAAAGATTGATTGGGAAGAGGATGACTTGTATGAATGGGAAGAGGATAATGATCAATGAGAAATTGTTAAAAGAGTGGAAGCCATTGAACATATCTCCTACAAGCAAAAACAACTAGAGGAACTATTATTAAAAGAAACTCACTGGTGTTCTTGGATTATCAAGGAAAATTAAATAGATTTGAATGCAAGTTGAAGGTAAACGACCATGAGGCATTTTTCATAAAACATTATTCTGTACCACTGGCAAGAAGGGAAGTAGTGGAAGAGGAATTGGCAGGAATACTCAGCCTAAGTATTATTAAAAGAAATGACAGCAAATATAACAGTACCCTGGTAATGGTAGACAAAATGGATGACAGTGTTAGACTGGTGCTGGATGCCCGAAGAATGAATAAAATTATGGAGCGAAAGAGTGACAGACCCAAAAGTTTGTAGGAGATATTGCAGAGGTTTCATGAAAAGAAGTATCTGACTAGTTTGGATTTGACAGCTGGGTACTGGCAAGTTCCTTTGGCCAAAGAGTTTGTGAGTGACCGGAGCCTGCCGACTGGTCTAGATGCATCAGGCTTGGTATGCAGAGAATACCTGACCTTAGAGGGGTGATCCCATTAGGCAAGCAGTAGGCTGGGATCACTAGTGAGACAAGACAAAGGGTGAGAGGCACTTATCACAGACAGACGTTCTTAGGCATTGCTGGAGTATTGAGTTTATTTGTGCTAGTAATGAAATAAATAATGTTAGCTGTCATTTCTCTGCAGTCATTTCACTGCCTTTTCATGGATGAACTCATACCTAAAATACTGAATTCAAGAAACAACAGGTTTAGTTGATACTGTCAGCTGATGGCTAAGTTGGACATCCAAAGGCTCATTCTTACTGAGGACCTTATGAAGGAAATTGGCTCCTTCCAACTCATTGATGGTTCCCTGAAGTGGCCCCAACTCTAGCATGACCATTGCAAGTTGCGTCATTACACAGCCTACTTATATGGTGGCAAATGTTACCAATTTACGTGACATTCAGAAAATATATCACAAAAAAATGCTAAAAAGCATTTGAAAAGTCAAGAGAATAAAGAATATTGCTAAGTGTTATAAATAAAGAATTCTTTGAGATATAGTTACATCTCAATGTACTAATAATATAAATCATAGAGTAAGAAATAAATGAAAAAACAAATAGAAATTTCATGGTGTAAATGATTAGTCTAGGGTAAAATTCAACAGGTCTTCATGAGAATAAAAGCAAGTTAGTTGTTGGGAAGAGGGGAAATTGCGTGGAACATTATAATTTTGTATGTACAAAACATTTATCTGTGCTATTTTCACAAAAGCTTTGAAACTTTCTAGAGCAACTTAACATTACACAACTAGTTGTTTATTATTACTTTCAACATTCTTTTTATTCACTGTATATCAATAGGATTCAGGATGACAAGACAGTATTTCCAATTCAGGATTCTTCTGTTACAAGCTATTTCTAAGTGTAAGGTTTCTAAATCTCCTCTCATCATAAAGACAGAAGTAAGCTAAAGGAAGGTTGGCTTTATACATTCAAGGCAAGTAGTTTTAATTTCCAAAGAAAATTTTCTAAAATTAACAGCCAGTGCTATTTTCCTCAAAGGGACAGGAACTTATAGCTGTATTATCTTTGTTCAGAACCTAAATGTTTAGAAAATTTGTTACTTTTTCCTATAGTATTAGGATAGCATTTGATAAAACTTACTCTGCAACATCTTAGTAACAGCTGGTGCCACATTGACATCACATAGGCATTCATATGATGTACAATGAAAAAGTCTTATCACAGCTGAATTTTGTAAAGCTATCCAAACACCCATTCCTGATAATGCCAAACCAGTCACAGCACGTGTGCTGTCAGAATTCACTTGAAAAGAATGCTGTAAAAAACAGAAGCAACAAATATATATTAAATTTTATAAAGTATAATTCAGTTGTATTCATAACTTCAAAGAAAACAAGTAAAAAAAGTCTCTGTGAAGCAAAAATGTATAATCTTAATTGTTGTTCATTCAGCACAGATTACAGCAAGCATTACAGTTATTCAAACATAATATATTTTGCCAATATCCATTTTTCAGACTTCTAAAGTTTTTAAGTGGCCATATTTAAAAGTATGTTTTGGGCACTATGATTGTGCTGTTGACAGGCCATGGTGTCATTAAAACAACAATAAGTATTTGGTCAAGTTTTTCTATTCATAACAAGTATCAACAAGAATTGTCTTACTGCATCTTAAATGAATTAATGTGATGGATTTGTTGCACTGAGCTCAGGGA
>JARYHS010006621.1:0-12000 GCA_031002005.1 Vandiemenella viatica
CTTGACTGACGTTTTACTTGATCAGACAAGACGTCAGGTAAAACTGATAAAAAAAACTCGCGTGCACGTTTTTGACTTCCGTCTGTCTTTAGCTGAGTTCTATTGAAATCTTGGGTAAAGCATTGCTTTTAGTGGTTATTTCACTATGTCTGATGAGATTAAAAAAGTAAGAATGGTCAAGAAGATAGTTGCTAAAGAGGAAAAGGTTCTTTGATCTGAATTTGCTTCGGAAATTACCTCATGAACCTGAAGACTGGTGTAATTATTTACGAATGGTTAGGGATCCTTATTTGAAATAATCTAAAAACCAAAAACATGACTCTGCTGTGAGAAGGAGAATCTCACCCCTTGAGAGACTGACTGTTATTTAATTTAATTTAATTTAATTGCAATGGAGCACAGGCTCCGGTGGCAATTTCCCTACACACCCATCTTCCACCTACCCTGCACCAACCTACATTTGCCCTCTACAAATTTTATCTTTAAATTCTTTCAAAGTTTTCGGTAAATTATTCATCATTTCTCTTGGTTACTAATTCCAATCCCTGACACCCTTACCTAAATAAGAGAATTTTCCCACACCCTTGTGCCAGCTTGTGGTCTTTTCCCTTCCATGCACTACTTTTTATACCTATTGCAATATCTTTCCATGCCTCATCGCCAGTATATGCCCTGTACACTCCCATGACCCTCCTCATCCTCCTCCTGTCTTGCAATGAATCCCATTCCAGCTCTTTTATCATATCCGTCACTGATTGCATTCTGCGATAATTTCCAGAAACAAATCTAGCAGCCCTTCTTTGCACCCTCTCCAACTCCTGTATTTGATACGTAAAATGAGGGTCCCATAATACACTACCATATTCGAGCAATGGCCTCACCAAAGTTTTGTAACCCAATTCCTTTACTTCTCCCGTACATCCCCTCATCACTCTCTCCAACAAGTGCAGAACTTTGAAAACTTTTCCTACCACCTGTAAAATGTGTCCAGCCCAGTTAAGCTTGTTATCAAAAGTAATGCCAAGATATTTACATTTCAAGTCTTCAGCAAGCAATTCTTTCCCCACCTTATATTCATAATTAACCTTTTGTTTTTTATTTGTGTATCTAATAAGCTGACTCTTCTTTTGCATTTATCTTCATCCCATGTTTACCAACCCAACTAGATATCCTATCCAGATCACCCTGCAACTGTTTACAATCCTCTATCGTTTTGATTGTTTTATATGGCATTATGTCATCTGCAAACAATCTAATTTCAGATAGTAAACAATCAACACAATTATTCATTAGAATAATGAATAGCAATGGTCCCAATACGCTACCCTGTGGCACACCCATTTTTACTTCTACATCTTTTGATACCACATTTCCTACCCTAACTTTCTGTTTTCTACATTTTAATAATTCTTCTACCCAGCAAATCACTTTCTCATCCACTCCAATGGTTTTTACCTTATTTACTACCATTTTATGGCTTACTCTGTCAAACGCCTTTGACAGATCTAGTGCTACACTATCAATTTGGCCTCCCTTGTCCATTTCATCTGAAATATCTTGCATATATCCCACCAACTGAGATTCGCATGAATATCCTTGCCTGAAACCATGTTGCCTGCTTGAAAACCACTTACGTTGCTCACATATATTTCTGATGTGGTTGCATATCAATCTTTCCATTAATTTACCTACCACTGATGTCAAACTAATTGGCCTGTAATTCTCAACTCTATTTCTCACCCCTCCTTTATGTGTCGGTACTACTATTGCACTTTTCCAGTCCTGTGGTAAGCAGCAAGTATCCAGACTCAATTTAAATAATATTTCAAGATAAGGTACAATGTCACATCCGGCTATCTTTAAGATATCTGTAGTAATTTTATCTTCACCAGCCCCTTTATTTTTTTTCAGCTTTCTTATTTCCTTCATGATTTCCTCAGGATGAATATCAAAGTTTTTACTATCGTCATTTCTAATTGTGTAGTTAAGCTCGTTCTCCGAATTAGACCCTCCTGTTTCTGATTCATTGTCCCTAATGCTTTCACTGAATCAGTTACTTAAAATCACTGCCTTTTTCAAATCGTCAGTAACTTCTTCCTCCATCCTTATCTATAAGCGTCTCTACACCCTCCCTTCCCCTCAGTTTCCTGATATAGCCATAGAAATTTCTAGATGCATCAGTCAATGGTCCTCCTGCACTGAAAATACTCTTCATAAACCCATCTTTAGCCATTTTCTTTGCTGTTATTAAATCCTTGTTTAGTTGTTTTAAATATTCCCTACTACCCTGCTGTCTCTTAACTCTGTTATGTTCTTTTCTTACCAACCTCTTTAACCTCCTCACTTCCCTATTATAGTACATAGGTTCTCTACTTCTCTTTATTTTCTGCCTTGGAATAATTTTTTTCCCCCTTTCTTATTATCTCCTTGAACTCTTCCCACCTTGACTCTATTGTACTTGAGCCTTCCTTCCATTTGCTGAATTGTTCTCTGAAATATCTCTTCAAATTCGAAACCTGTGCCTTTTTATAATTGTACCTATTTCCCCCTTCAATTTTGGCTGCTGGTTTACTGAATCCTCTAATATCCATCAGAACTGCTTCATGATCACTTATTCCTTCAGTTACTTGATACCTCAAAAGGTTATCATCAGGCTTAATTAGAAATATATCCAAAATATTTTGTCCCCTGGTGTTTTGCTAAACCACTTGTGTAAGTCCTCCGTCCCTTATTAAGATATTTGCAAATCTTTGTTCCCTTGTGTTATTTATCTTATTTCATTCCCAGTTTACACCTGGTAAATTTAAATCCCCACGGTAAGATTTCTAGTAAAAAGTAGAAACTACGAAGATATAGAGTTCACAACTGTAATCTCGAAACAATCTTAAGATCTTGAGTTCACAACTGTAATGTCCCAACAATCTCTTAGCCGCCTTATACCAGAATCTCGTCGAGTTATATATGAAATGTTGAAACCAGGAAATATACACAACATTCAATTACGAAGACGTGGACTTGTTCTGGAAGATGCAAAACATGTAAGGGAGGCATTGAAGATGTACTTTAATAACCAAGGATCATGACAAGGATAATTTGATATAAATAAAATAATTTTGAAGACAATAATTATTTCTTACGTTTATATTTAGCACTTCTACTGTCAAGCTATTAAATAAATCTACTTTATTTTTATAGGTACACTAGCTGGTACCCACGACTTCGTTCGTGATTGTAAAGAATTCATATTGACAGCTATAGACATCTAACCACCCTAGTGCATGATGGGAGACTCGATACTATTACCACACACAAGTACCAGTCTTCTGCGCAATGTAGTTCCGGCAGCAAGGTAAAATTTACGGATACACTCAAGTCTTTGGATGAAACACGAAAATATTCATGATCGACCAATTCACAAACACCATATCTCACACACTCCCACAGTTACCGAATTTCGGCCAACGTTGTGATCGATGGAAGACTCTGTGTTACTACCACACACAAACGCCAGTGATCTGCGATTGATAGTTTTCACTTAAAAGTGATAAACCGTGACACATGCGTCTTTGGCAGAAATATGAAATTGCCGCAGGTCGACCATTTTCATCCCCCATATTTCCCACACCCCCATAGCTACAGACATCTAACAACCATAGTGCACGACAACAGACACGATTCTACTAAGACACATAAACACCAATGCTCCATGCTATGTAGTCGTGGTAGAAAAGTGAAATCTGCGGAGACACATGCCTTTCGTCGAAATACGAAAATATCCTTGGTCGGCCACTTACAACCACCATATCTGCCACAGTACCACAGTTTCTGAAATTCGGCCGCTGTTGTGATCGAAAGGTGACTCTGTGCTGCTACTACACACAAACGCCAGATATCTGTGATCTATAGTTTTCGCAGAAAAGTGATACACCATGACACTTTTGTCTTTGGCAGAAGTATGAAACTGCCACAAGTCCACCACTTTCAACCCTCACTTCTCCCACACCCCCATAGCTACCGACATCTAACAACCATAGTGCACTACATGAGATACGATTCTACTACCAAACACAAACACCAATGCTCTATGCTATGTACTTGTGGCAGAAAAGTGACATATGCGGAGACAGTCGAAATGCGAAAATATCCTTGGTTGGCCACTTTCAACCACCATATCTACCACAGTACCACAGTTTCAGAAATTCGGCCGCTGTTGTGATCGAAAGGTGACTCTGTGCTACTACTACACACAAACGCCAGTTATCTGTGATCTATAGTTTTCGCTGAAAAGTGATACACCATGACACTTTTGTCTTTGGCAGAAGTATGAAACTGCCACAGGTCGACCACTTTCAACCCCCATTTCTCCCACACACCCATAGTTACCGACATTT
The DNA here is from genome assembly GCA_031002005.1 of Vandiemenella viatica. NCBI lineage: Eukaryota > Metazoa > Arthropoda > Insecta > Orthoptera > Morabidae > Vandiemenella > Vandiemenella viatica. The sequence continues at coordinate 4,392 of JARYHS010006621.1, forward strand.
AACAACCATAGTGCACTACATGAGATACGATTCTACTACCAAACACAAACACCAATGCTCTATGCTAAGTAGTTGTGGCAGAAAAGTGACATATGCGGAGACAGTCGAAATACGAAAATATCCTTGGTCGGCCACTTTCAACCACCATATCTACCACAGTACCATAGTTTCTGAAATTCGGCCGCTGTTGTGATCGAAAGGTGACTCTGTGCTACTACTACACACAAACGCCAGTTATCTGTGATCTGTAGTTTTCGCTGAAAAGTGATACACCATGACACTTTTGTCTTTGGCAGAAGTATGAAATTCCCACAGGTCGACCACTTTCAACCCCCATTTCTCCCACACCCCCACAGCTACCGACATCTAACAACCATAGTGCACTACATGATATACGATTCTACTACCAAACACAAACACCAATGCTCTATGCTATGTAGTTGTGGCAGAAAAGTGACATATGCGGAGACAGTCGAAATACGAAAATATCCTTGGTCGGCCACTTACAACCACCATATCTACCACAGTACCACAGTTTCTGAAATTCGGCCGCTGTTGTGATCGAAAGGTGACTCTGTGCTACTACTACACACAAACGCCAGTTATCTGTGATCTGTAGTTTTCGCTGAAAAGTGATACACCATGACACTTTTGTCTTTGGCAGAAGTATGAAACTGCCACAGGTCAACCACTTTCAACCCCCATTTCTCCCACACCCCCATAGCTACCTGAAATCTAACAACCATAGTGCACTACATGAGATACGTTTCTACTACCAAACACAAACACCAATGCTCTATGCTATGTAGTTGTGGCAGAAAAGTGACATATGCGGAGACAGTCGAAATACGAAAATATCCTTGGTCGGCCACTTTCAACCACCATATCTACCACAGTACCACAGTTTCTGAAATTCGGCCGCTGTTGTGATCGAAAGTTGACTCTGTGCTGCTACTACACACAAACGCCAGTTATCTGTGATCTGTAGTTTTCGCTGAAAAGTGATACACCATGACACTTTTGTCTTTGGCAGAAGTATGAAACTGCCACAGGTCAACCACTTTCAACCCCCATTTCTCCCACACCCCTATAGCTACCGACATCTAACAACCATAGTGCACTACATGAGATATGATTCTACTACCAAACACAAACACCAATGCTCTATGCTATGTAGTTGTGGCAGAAAAGTGACATATGCGGAGACAGTCGAAATACGAAAATATCCTTGGTCGGCCACTTACAACCACCATATCTACCACAGTACCACAGTTTCTGAAATTCGGCCGCTGTTGTGATCGAAAGGTGACTCTGTGCTGCTACTACACACAAACGCCAGATATCTGTGATCTATAGTTTTCGCAGAAAAGTGATACACCATGACACTTTTGTCTTGGCAGAAGTATGAAACTGCCACAGGTCCACCACTTTCAACCCTCACTTCTCCCACACCCCCATAGCTACCGACATCTAACAACCATAGTGCACTACATGAGATACGATTCTACTACCAAACACAAACACCAAATGCTCTATGCTATGTACTTGTGGCAGGAAAGAGAAGTATACGGAGATACGAATTTTTGGTCGAAATATGAAACGCCCTGCATGACCAACTTTAATCATTATATCTCCCACATCCCCACAGCTATCGACATTAGGCCAACGTTGTGCACGACAGGAAACTCCATGCTACTTCCACCCACAACATCAGTGATCTGTGCTAGGTAGTGGTGGCTGAAAAGTGAAATATAGGAAAAAACACGTCTATTTTTATATATATATAAGATTGACAAGAAGTTAGTTATGACCCATTAGTATAACCAATATTTCCTGTAATCTACAAATACAATCCCAGTTAGTTAATACTTATTATGTGGAACAGTGTATAAACTTGTTACCAGCATCTATCAACCAGTTATTTTCTTACCAACCAGTTACCACAACTCATAAGCAGTCAATTACTTAAAAACCTGTTAGTATCATAATTTTTTACAGCAGTTTTTAAGTGCATGCTATCCCATGTTAGTTACTATATATGAGTGAAGTTTTGTAAACAGTGTAATTACTTCATTTGTCAAAAGTTTCAACAGAAAGAAAAACCACTACTAACTTCGAAACCATCAGACATGTTGAGAACAGATTTCGATCACCCAAATATATATTCAGAGGATTTACTCCTTATGTCTATACTACAACCATTTCTTCAAAATAAGCTGTAGTTATGAATAAAATTGTTAGCATCAGATTGAAAGTTTTGTCATGTTGTACTATGGGGTTAGGCGCCTGGTTACCGTTTTGCGAACCCGGGTTCAAGTCCGCATATTGCCAAATATTTTTATTTCTTTTTTTATATTCGACAATCTTTGAGCATTGATTTTATTTGATTTGACATTAATTTACATATTATTTTATTTTTAATAACGTTTAAAGCATTAAATGTTACATAATATATACTCTTAATATTTTTTAGAAAATTATGATTTTATTGTTAATAAGTTTATTTTTAATGTGTTTTCTAATGAAACAGGTATGTTACGTCTTCATCTTTCTACAGTTATTATTAGTAGCTCAAAATGGAAGCTGATTTTACAATATCTTTCACCGTTTCCACTTTACTATCAAATAGTTTCCTGAACACACGAAACCATGAAAACAGTATATACCGAAGGGGTATTACGTGATTTGTCGAGCTTGAAAAAAATTTTGTGTTTATAATTTTCAGTTACATGCCTCCTTGTATATTTTCTGTTAAGAGAAAGACCTTGTCTGCCCAAAAAAAAATAAAAAAAAAAAAAAAAAAAAAAAAATGCGGACTGTATCGGCTTAGCAATCTTAGGAATACTTTCAGCAGACAGAAGTATTAACATGTGTTACATTATTTTCATGCCCGATACACTACTAGCAAATTCATTTCCATTGATAAATCTGCCCACAGCTCCAATATCAATTTGATGAATTTTTAATCCTCGTCCACTTTTCCTTTTAGACAAAATATACTCGTTAGTTTGCTTAAATTTCTTATTCAGCAAGGAATAGAGCAAGACTCCATGTTTGGCACCATCTGATTCTAAATAACGACAAATGTTAATAATAAAAAAAAACTTTTCATCGCGTGTCGTGTATTTTCATACGCGAGTGGTAGGCGCGCCACTTGGAAAATGCGTCTCAATTTGCGGACCACCACGCTACGCGAGTCTTACACACGTATCATGCCGCTCGTGTCGCGTCATGTCACACGTGCTATACGCGTCTCAATTTAGGCACAAATTGAGACGCGTATAGCGCTTGTGACTTGACGCAGCACAGCACCTTTGAAATCCCCGTCCAGGTATCCAGATTTGGGTTTTCCATGGTTTTCTCTAAATCACTCCTGGTGAATACTGGGATGCTTCCTTCAAAAGGCCATGGATGAATTCCTTACCATTCCTTGTCTGCTAGTCCCACCCCATCCCTGATGACCTCTATGTCAATGAGGTGTAAGCCATAAGAATAAAAAGAATTCTTCTATATCATAATCTCACAACAAGCTCTCTAGAAAGTTAAATCTGCCTTCATTCTAAGAAGTAATTAAAACAACATTTCATCAAAATGAAAACTACATGTTAATTCTATTCTATTCTGGTACTTTTTGTATGGAATAAGTGTTAGGCTATAGAGACTAGTGTCAAATGGAAGAATGGAAAACAATACCAATTCAACATGTTTTGATTTCAAAATTGTTGTAAACATTTCATCCATAAAACTTTAATTTAATTGCAATGGAGTATGCCCTCCATTGGCAATTTCCCTACAGACCGACTTTTCCCCATTTCTGTACCCATCTACTTTTACCCTCTACAAATTTATATTGTTTCAGTGTTTTTGGTAATTAGTCATTATTTCTCTTGGTAACTTATCCCAATCCATTATAACCTTCAAATATAAAAGAAAATCTTCCCACACCCTTGTTCCAGAAATCAAGTTCCAACTTAGGTCATGGTCATCTCTTCCCTTCCAAGCATTACTTTTAATTTTTAGAACAACATATTTCCACACCTCATCGCCAAAATATGCCTTGTATACTCTCATGTCTCTCTTCACACTCCTCCTGTCTTTCAATGGACCCCATCACTTACTGATTGTGTTCTGTGGTAATTTCCAGAGGCAAATCTAGCAGCCCCTCCAACTCCTGAATTTGATACTAAAAATATTTGTCTTATACTACACTACCATATTCAAGCAATGGTCTGACCAAAGTTTAGTAACCCCATTCCTTTACTTCTCTCGTACATTCTCTCATCACTCGCTCCAAGGAGTGAAAGATTTTGAAACCTTTTCCAACTACCTGTCCAATGTGTCCTGCCATTTGAGTTTGCTATCAAATGTTATGCTAAGATATTTACATTTCAGGTCTTCAATGAGCAGTTATTTTCCCACCTTATATTCATATCAATCTTTAGGTTTTTAAAAAAATCTCATTAGCTTTGCATTTATCTTCATCCCATGTTTACCAAACCAGATAGGTATCCTGTCCAAATCACCCTGCAACTGTTCACAGTCCTCTACCATTTTGACCCTTTCAGCTTGTTTAATGTTAAATTAGATATTATTAATAGATATAGCACTTACTATTGACTTAGAAATTAAAATTAATCCTTGTTTTCAGATACTTTTAACCAGGATGAACCTGCTGACTATGAAACTGCTGCTACTATGACAGGTTTGTATAGAATTTCACCTCTTCATCGCCTATTTATAGCGATGATTTTTTTTATTTAAATCAGTTTTTTTAATTATTATTCTTTAAGTTTAAAAATCTGTTTTCAGCAGGTAATGTTTTAATATTTTACAAATTATATAATTTTCAAAACAGATGCAGCAAGTTCTGATATTATGCTATTTACAGGCTTTGGGTTCTACAATTATTTAATTATGATGATGTCTTTTGTGGGCTCACTTTCACAACAGTTTAGCACTTCTGCAATATCATATTTGCTTCCTGCAGCTCAATGTGACCTTGGTATGACACCATCAGATAAAGGGTTGCTCAGCGCCATTAATTATGCAGGTACTTTCTTTATATCTTATTTCTTCATTTAAAAGTTCTAGCTTCTCATCAATTTTGCTGCATTTTTTTTCTGCTTTAGAAAGCAAGAATTCTTGATTTTTTGGTTACTTAGTCTGATTAACATGCAACACAAAACTGTTGAATAGTTATAACTGTTATTCATTATTTTTTACTAAACCATACATCGAACTGAAATGAGGTACACATGAATGATGCAGTTGACTTTAGATGGAAAGTGATCATAATAAACTAAAAATGAACGTCAATAAAGCTGGAATTTTATACTAATTTTATCATTTTTATGGCTTATTTTTACTCCTAATTTTAGCAGAAAGAAACTTTTCATTCTATCTTACATTCAATATGGATTTTGTAACAATTTGAAACTTTACTCTTTATGGCTGGAATTAATGGATACCATTTCCCTCCCATGTACCGCCCTTATTCTTCTCCCAGTATACATCCTGCATGGCTGTTCCTATTTACATCTTCCTTAGATTACTCTTGATACTATAACCTGCATCTCCATTGATACTGTTTCGCTCCATTCCACCTTCTTTGTGAAACCTCAAAAAGATGATCATGTATCCTCTTAAGGATGCAGCAGAATCATTAATCTATTAAAGGAAATAAATTAGGATAATGTAAGAATATTTTGTTCTTTTTTAAAAAAAAATCCTTACTTTTTTATACAGTCATTGCTAAAGGTATCCTTAAACCACTATCATTATGATAAGCATTAAAATCAAAATTAAATGGAAATGTTCCAGTATGAAAACATAAAAGCATAGGAAGGTAAACATATTGTTAACAATTTTGAAAGCTGGCTATACATAATACATGCCAGAAGTTACTGTAAAAATAGTTTAAAATGAACACAGATATACAACCCCTTTTGAATTCCAGTTTTATAGGAACAACAATAAATCATCAAAACCAGCCTGGTCTGAGAGCAGATGTATTTTTTTTTAATGCACACATCCTACTCAATTTTGGTGCATGATGGGTTTCTTATGTCCATATTTTTTTCAATAGTTAGTTTTTAAAAATTATTATTTTGTTTGATTCTTGGAAAATATTGTATTAGAATTTGTTAAAAGTTTATTTAGTTGGTATGACATTTTATATTTTAGTGCTTTTCAGGTATGATTGCAAGTGCATTCTTTTGGGGATTTATATCTGACACGTATGGAAGGAGGAAATTCCTGATGATTGCTTATGCTACAGATGGAATTTTGAGCATAATTGGAAGCTTTACTCAGTCATTTGAATTTCTCATTTCTGTAAAATTTCTTTCAGGAATTGTGTAAGTGGTAAAATCATTCAAATTTTTTCACAGTTTTTTTTTTTTAAAATGTTCAGTTCTAGGTATAAACTAAAATTATTTCAGATTGGTTGTTTATCAATGAATATGGATATCTAAAGATTACCTAGGTATCAACCGCATGAAGAAACAAATGATTTATAACTTAAATTTTCTCTAAGTTGCATATTTTCACTTTTTTGGCACTTTAAAGTTCCAAATGTTAGTATGGGACAGGTAGAAGTTTTGTAAGATTTATTCATGACAATTTGAGAGAGCTGCTCCAGTGAAGTGCAAGGGTGAAGTAGTGTAAAAGGCTGAGTAACAGAGTCTATAAGCGTGTCATAGGGCAATTCTCTAACTAGCATCAGCAACTTCACATTATTTAAAGGTACAACGCCATCTTGCCACTCTCTCTCGCTCACTTGATGGGTAGACATGCCACAATGTAGCGAGGTAATAGTTGTAAGTCAGTCTGCTGCTGTAAGGCAGTTACACATAATCTGTTTCTAGTCTTCTTATAGTGCTACTAGTTTCCTTCTGTTCAATAGCTTTATCTGTCTTTAACTTCTAGGATGATCATGCCCTCCTAAATTCATACATTTAACTTATAGCTTCAAAACTCTTGCATCAATACTTCATAATGTTCATGTTGCATTCTAATCAGTTAAGTTAACAGTCTATCCGTTTATCAGTCATGCTAAAGTTAACTCAATATCTCATGCCTAAGGAAGATATAGTTCAATTATTGGCTAGTATCATACTGCGAGACTACTGTGTATGTTACCCCTACCATCATAAATTAGTTGCATAAGCGGATGCATTTATGGTTAGAATCTAAAGAATAAATATTCATTCAATCCACTCTACTGGTGTTCTCAAATCAGTTGTCAGGCATTAGACTAAGATACCCTGTTGTGATAAAAATCATTTGGTGGCAATAAGCTGATCATTTTATAATGTGGTTGGTATATTATATAGATTCTTATTCACGAAATCACTACATGGTTCGCTATACTGTTAACTCTTCATTTATTTGTAAACCACATAATTTCCCTTTCACCACCAGCAAGTGATATAGTTTATTGACTGTGTATAAGGCAGATAAAAACTTCTTCCCCTACAACTGCAGGTTCTCACCATGTGTTCATTTTTTCAACAACACAGCACACTATCTGCTGACTACTAACTAACTACCAGAAAACTCTGTTCTTTTAGAATCATTTGTCTGCAGTACTTAAAGAGCCCATTATGTA
>JARYHS010006622.1:0-16105 GCA_031002005.1 Vandiemenella viatica
CCTTAATATTCTACTTGCTCTAATCGCTTTATTTGAACAAGCTTTAAGAATCTCAAAGAGCAAAACTGTCATAGAAGTACTTAAACAGAAAATATTTGCGCTTTCTTTGGTGTGTTAGGCTCAAAAGGCGATTACAAAAAAATAATAAAGTTCTCCACTTGTGTAAGCGCCCCGCTTTGCCTTCCCCCCTTGACCTTCTGTAAATAAGTCGAAGGTACATACTATTTCTGTATTTGAACTATGTTAATGATTTTTGACATCTAGTGTTAACAATAAATTAAGTTCTGTGCATCACAGTGTTGTAGAGTGAGTGATTATCACCTCCATTCCAATCTAAGAATTCTTCGGAGCTTATCTATTTTAATTAAGGAGAAGATAGGCAGTAATTTTGTTCATAGCATTATGGGTACAACATTCTCTGCTAGTGACGCCTTGTAAAATTGTGTACTGGAACCCATGTACTGAACTCCGAAAGATCATGGCCAAATCGTAATTAGTTAATTAATTTACCCAGTATTCAACTAATATCTTATAATGTCCTTATAAATAAACAGTAATACAAAGGCGACAAGATTAATTTGCGATAAACAAAAAATAGCGATAGGAAAAGTAAATTCGCATTGTATTACAATCAGGAGTTTATATTTTCCTCACACTGCGCATCTGTTCCCACTGTATCTATAATTAGGCGTAAATCCAAACCACGGAGCGTCCTGGCGAAGTTATATGAACAAAACACATAAAAATTCGTGGTCGCACGAGGCTCTGAATTTCGAAGCGCGGTAACCATTTTTTGTTACAATTATAATTACTCAAAAAATATTGAACAAGAAAAAATTGCAATTAAAAACAATTACAGTAGTGATAAATTAGGAATTTACATTAGTTAAGGAATAAAAAGGAACTATCAGGCATTTACACACTTAAGTAATAGATAACCTCTCACTCGCAACAATTGTATTTCTGTACTATTAGGAGATTTGTTGCCTTAGAGAGGCATTTCGTTATTCAGACGACACAATTTCATTAGTTTTATTCTTGTTTGGAGCAGCAATTAAGCCTGTACTGATATGCAGTTATACTAGATTACTTCCTGTTCTACTTCTACTAAGCCAAGAAATGTACTATTACATGCTGTGAAGAGACAATTGCACATTAGTAGTAGGACAAGGGGGAAGCAAGAACACCGCCAGGTGGCAGCACGGTCGCGTGACGTCACAAGATGGCCGCCCCCCGTTTGGGCGACCAAGATGGCCGCCGTTAGTTCCTCAACCGCCCGCACAGATGGCACCATCTCCCAAGGGCTTAATTTCTTTGCCGTTAGTTCATTTGGTGGCGGCTAGATGGCGTTCGGTGGCAGTATTTCCGGCGCGCTCTGCGAAATGTGTACACTGTTTCAACGACTGTTTGCTTATCCACTAAGTGTGACGAAATATGTATTCCTAGCGTCCTGTTAAGCAAGCACTGAACATCTTGGCTACTATCGACACACAGTAAAATATTTTCTTCGGTACTAAGCGTAAATCATTGCAATTTTACTAAAAACAAAAAAAGTCCACATTAAAACGACCTCGGCAGTGTTGGGGCTAGGTCGCCGGTTCGAGTCCGGCCGCGGTGTTTAAGTGTTTTGTGAAAAAGCCGCAAAGTTACATAATTTCCACGCCTAAAAAACTAATTTGAAAAGCATACATTCTTCCTTTTAACGTTCGATATGGAAAAAAATAGTCATAAACTCCAGATATAAAACCGAGTAAGAATTCCATGTGTACCTGTTTTCATGAAATTATTTAGCGTTCTGGCCTTGCATTCGGGAGGACGGCGGTTCCGGGGCATCCAGATTTGGGTTTTCCATGGTTTCCAAAATCACTCCAGGCAAATGCCGGGATGCTTCCTTTAAAAGACCATGGCCGAATTCCTTGCCCCCCTTCCTTTCCCGTCTCTAAAGACTTCGAGTCCGGCCGCGGTGTTTAAGTGTTTTGTGGAAAAGCCGCAAAGTTACGTAATTTCCACGCCTCGAAAAGCATAAATGTTTCCTTTTAACGGGAAAAAAAGCGTCATAAACTCCAGATATAAATTCTATGTGTACCTGTTTTCATGAAATTATTTAGCGTTCTTGCCTCTCATTCGGGAGGACGGAGGTTCCAGGCATCCATGGTTTCCCAAAATCACTCCAAGTGAATGCCGGGGATGTTACCTTCAAAAGGCCCTGGCCGAATTCCTTCCCATCCTTTCCCGTCTCTAAAGACCTCGCTGTTAACATAAATTCCGTTCATCGAAGCAGGCAGACATTAAAAATTAATTCACCGACGAAGAGACGGGAAACAAACTCACTTTTTCATTATGAACAATATAATATAACTCACGAGTGTCACCTACAGTCCGTGTATTTTAAAGGATGTATTAAATTAGGGGTATTTATATTTTTATTTATATTTCTCGTGTCCAGGACATAACAAGTTGAAAAAACAAATAACATTAATTAATTAATATTAACTATAAACACAATTATATAGAATGTGATCAGAACTCCGCAATCTTGATGTCCTTCTCGTTTGCCCTGTAAAGGTCGTCGATATTGCAGGTTTCAGGGAGATTCCTGCATATCAGAAGATGTTGTGGGTTCTGAAGCTCACCACATTCACATAGATCGTTGTCATTAGTGCACCCCCATTTTTTAAATATTATATTTACATCGGGACACTTCAGTTCTTAGTCTGTTTAGAGCCTTCCATATAGCATATGGCTGATTACATCCCGCAGCCGGTGCCTCTTTGATGTTCCTCCACCAGGACAAATTTCAAAATTAGGGGTAATGAAATTGTGTGTCTCCAAGTGAATGCCGGGGATGCTACCTTCAAAAGGCCATGACCGAATTCCTTTCCCGTCTCTAAAGACCACGTTGTTAGAGAGACGTTAAAAAAAAGTACCTGTTTTAGCGTTCTGGTCTTGTATTCGAGAGGACGGCGTTTCCGGTCATCCAGATTTGGGTTTTCCATGGTTTCCCCCAGGTGAATGCCGGGATGCTTCCTTCAAAAGGACATGGCCGAATTCCTTCCCATTCCTTGCTCCCCATCCTTTCCCCATCTCAAAAGGCCAGGTTGTTAGAGAGACGTTAAAAAGTTTAAAAAATGAAATTATTGTGATAAAGTATAGCAATACCACACATACGTTATTCCTTTCAAAATTCGTAGCCTCAAAAACCCATCAATGGTGAAATCCTTTCATTGAAACCGAGAGACATTCACCGATGAAGGTAGGGAAAACCATAAAAAAATTCCGTTCATCGAAGCAGGCAGACATTAAAAATTAATACACCGACGAAGAGACGGGAAACAAACTCAATTAGTCACATCATGTTGGATTCGTTATAAACAATTTAATATAGCTCGCGAGTGTCACCTACATTCCGTGTATTTTAAAGGATGTATTAAATTATGTGTAATGAAACACAGACACTTTTTGGACTCAAAGAGGCATTGAAGGGGTTTACTGATGGATGTAAGTATAACCTCGATTGGTTGAGAGCCTCTAAACTAAAGCAAAGTTGTCGATTTGAAAACCAGGCTCGTAATTGTTGCCATCCAGGTCAAACCTTTGTCGTTTGTCTATCCAGGCCAATCTATGTATCAATTCTGTTATGCTTTCGTAAGCAATCACAAATTGAGTGTCCTTAGCTGTACTTTGTCTAAAATTCCAATAAATCCCTTGTGACACATCAGTGATTGACACCTTTAACTGTATTTTACAGTACAGCACTTATGTTCCAGGAACGAAATACCGTCTGTTAATCTTACTAATTTCACACCTGTGGAATCTAAGTACGCCAGTCCTATGTGATAAAAAAAATCGAGTCACGCTAAGCACAGAACATGCCTGAGACCATCGCCTGTGACCAAGGTGGAGATATAGAAGATTTACACACTCCCTTATAGAAGAAATCCAGTGCACTATTCCTAATTCTTTCACCAAGAGCCACCTCTAGCCTCATCGCCAACATACCCACAACACTTCCCCAAACTTCATTCTGTTTTCCAATGATTCCCACTCCAATCCCTGATCAGTTACCTTTTTTTCGTGCGTTAAAGTAAACCAAAAATTCGCAGAGTCTTCTGCTAATCAGTAGCCAGGTACCAAAATGTCCATTTAAGGTCGTTCTACTGCAGTTTTCCAGGAAAATTCTCCCCTTTTCCAGGAAATTATTTTTCAATAAATCAGGACCCAGGGGAGTTCTCCATTCGGTTTAAAATGTTCCCATCTAACACCAACCTTCGGATTCAGGACCAAGTGTGACATTTGTTTATAATTGCATGCTTCATCCAACTAACCACGATAAAAGTGACATAATGCCGTTAGCTAACTTGGTCATCAAACAGTCATCATAACCCACATTTTCATAGAAGACCCCCACACATCGACAAGTATCCATAGGTGCAGACACTAGTTCTATTGCGCCGAAGATAGTACCCACGCTTGAATTGTCGTAAATTGTTAGATCAAAGTGGGTGTTTGGATATTTTATCCACTCAGGCCTCATCATCTAAAGTCTAATGCCAGATTGTGGTCATTGCCAACTTAGGCTCCATACACCACTCAGAATTATTCCTCCAATATCCATTCTAACAGCATTATACACCACATACAGCCCCTGACACTCTTCCAATCTCCCAATGACATCCAGTCCAGTTCCTTTATTAAGGCACTTGTTGAATATTTTCCACTAATAAATCTTGCTGCCATATTTTGCACCTTGCATTTGATGTACTAAAAATTTGGACTCCATACTACACTATTTACAAACAATGGTCTGATTGTGGGTTTGTATCCAAGTCCTTCGCTTCTCTGGTACATTCCCTCATCACCCTCTCTGTTAAATGATTTTTATGTAGTGAAAAACGTGAGAAACACAATTCGTATGCCAACACAACCGGCAGTAAACTGTAAAGAGTACAGTCAAATGGGAGATTGCCTAAGCCCTGAAGCAATGGTTAGAAGCACACGTTGATGGTGAGCATAATTCTATAACCATATAACCGAGCGTGGTGGTGTAACGGATAGCGTTCTGGCCTCGCATTCGGGAGGACGGCGGTTCGAATCCCCGTCCGGGCATCCAGATTTCGGTTTTCCATGGTTTCCCCAAATCACTCCAGGTGAATGCCGGGATGCTTCCTTCAAAAGGCCATGGCCGAATTCCTTCCCATTCCTTGCCCCCATCCTTTCCCGTCTCTAAAGACCACGTTGTTAAAAAGGACGTTAAACTGTTACAAAAAAAAAAAATATAACCATATATTTTAGACTCAAATTAACAGAGGAAGTAGACACACGCACACACTTGTACATACATACAGCGAGGTCGACAGAACTAACAGCAAGCATCATGGAAACGATGAAGTGGGGGCAGAATTGTCGTTACCACTGATTAACTGGACAGAACTATCGTTACCAAAATCATCAGACAGACGAGGTATCACCATACTTACGCTTACATGCACAAAGAGAGACGCAGATACACATGTCCAAGACTACAGAGAGTTCAACACAACTACCGGTACCAATCATGGAAACAAAAAAGTGGTGTAGTACTCTCTTGCATCATGACTGGCTGAAAAACAGAAGTCTCCTTACATATCATCAGCCTGGCGAGATAGAAGGTGTGCAAAAGATGGCATGTTTTCACAATAAACCTAAGTGTTTATACCATAAATAGTATTCATCACGCCCAGTTGATTACATTTACCATCAACACGTCTCTCCCACACCGCAACCATTTCTACCATTCAGTAAAAAAAAGTGACGCAGGTACCATGAGTTGCAATAGACACTTGACCATCAGGTCGCACCCACAAATCCATACATCTCAATACACTAGCACAAACAAACATAAGTGGAGGGACAGCAAAATCATTCGTCCAGACAGACGTGTTTATAGAAAGTATCACCATATTTACGCATACAGACACAGAGAGAGACGCACATTTCCATGCCTTCAGCGAGCTAGACACAACAACCAGCCCAATCATGGCGACGCAAAAGTGGGGTAGAACCCCCATGGCTCATAACTGACCAAAAAATCATCAGTAAAATATGTTCCAGGCATCATACTCTTCACATCAACATCATCTCATTTATTTCGCACTACAGACCTCACTACCATCCAGTATCATGTGTGCTAGGTACAAAACTGTTCACATCAGCCCCAACACGTCTATCCCACACCTAAGCTTTTTCTGCCATTCAGTAACATGTGACCCCAGTACCACGAGTAGCGGTAGATACTTGGTCATCAGACAGATATCATAACTCCCATATTCATACTAGGTCTCACCCACAAATCCATATGTCACCACACACAAGCATCAGTGCAGGAACAGCACATCATACATCCAGACAAACGAGATAAAGGAAGGTATCACCACATTTACGCAAAAAAAAAAAAAAAAAAAAAAAAAAAAAAAAAAAAAAAAAAACACACACAGAGATAGAGACGCATACACACGTACATTTCCATGCCTACAGCGATCTCGAATCAACAACTAGCCCAATCGTGGCAACGAAAAAGTGGTACAGAACACCCATGACTGGCCAAAATTCATAGAAAGACACACATACACACTAACATGTCAATGCATTCAAACAGTTCCATTCATCACCACACATAACTGGAGGAAAAACTGAAGAGTTACAGGATGTGTGAAGTTTGAAATCACAGCCACATCTCTCCCACACCGCAACCCTTTCTGTCATTTAGTAACATGTGACCCAGGTACCATGAGTTACAATAGACACTTGTCTATCAGACAGATATCATAACCTCCATATTCATACTAGGTCTCACCCACAAACCCATACGTCTCCACACAAGCACAAACATATGGGAGGAACAGCAATTCATACGTCCAGATAAATGAGTTTAAGGAAGGTATCACCATACTTACGCACACAGACACATATATCCATGCCTACAGCGAGCTCAACACAACAACGAGCCCAATCATGGAAAAGAAAAAGTGGGACAGAACCCCCATGGCTCAAGACTGACGAAAAAAATCCTCATTAACATGTGTTCCAAGTAACAAACTCCTCACATCAAAATCATATCATTTAACTCACACTACAGACCTCTCTGCCATTCAGTATCGCTTGGTAATATGTACAAATCTGTTCACATGATCAGCACCACCTCTATCCCACGCCACAAGCCTTTTCTGCTATTCAGTAATATTTGCCCCACGTACCACGAGTATCAGTAGTCACATGGTCATCAGACAAATATCATAACTCCCATACTCATACTAGACCTCACACACAAACATAACTGACCAAAAAACCATCAGACAGACGTTAGAGTGTGTGCAAAGGATGACATGTTTTTGCCATACACCTCAGTACTTATCACATTATCAATTAATTACATCAACACATAGCTAGCCAGTCATTGTGAAATCTCAAAGTCGAATATAATCCTATCGTGATAGACACACAGCCACATAGAAAGACATACACTCACATGTCCATGCATACACACAGATGACTGAACACCCTAGGTCGAGACTGAATAGTTACAGGATGTGCGAAATATTTCATTTCTTTGCCACAAACCTCGGTGCTCATCAGTACCCAAATGATTACATCTACATAGGTGGCCACTGATGGAAACATCTCAAGTAGACTCCTACCACCATAATTACACACATAACCACACAGGAACAAGTACACACACATATGTCCATGCATATACCACAATTTCATAAGTTACCACATACATACAAGTAACTGCAGGAAAGGGACCCGACACACGACGTCCACACTAAGGTGTTACATGATAGGCAGATGATAGCATGTCTTTACAATACATCTCAGTGCTCACCACACATACTTGATTTTTAATGTGCCATCAGTATAGCTGGTGGCTGGAACTAAGCTCTTGGCAATGTTTTGGCCAAAGATCATTTGTTAATAGCAGCTCATCAAAGACAAATTTTGGGTGAACCTGCCCGGGCGGGCGCGGCGGGAGGTGGCCACCCTTCCTCACAGCGGACCCGTACATCATGTAGGTCGGTATACCGGCGCATATAACCGCTTACTAGCGCAATGAAATTCCGGTCTTCAGTGCGGTCCTAAAAATGCGGTTACCGGTAATAGGTCACGGTCGGGAAACTCCGTTAAACCATCGCGGTCCGCGCTTTTAGACCGGCGAATTGCGGTATTTCGGTCCGCAGTGGGGAAGGGTGGCCACCTCCCGCCGCGCCCGCCCGGGCAGGTTCACCCAAAATTTGTCTTTGATGAGCTGCTATTAACAAATGACCTTTGGCCAAAACATTGCCAAGAGCTTAGTTCCAGCCACCAGCTATACTGATGGCACATTAAAAATCAAGTATGTGTGGTGAGCACTGAGATGTATTGTAAAGACATGCTATCATCTGCCTATCATGTAACACCTTAGTGTGGACGTCGTGTGTCGGGTCCCTTTCCTGCAGTTACTTGTATGTATGTGGTAACTTATGAAATTGTGGTATATGCATGGACATATGTGTGTGTGTACTTGTTCCTGTGTGGTTATGTGTGTAATTATGGTGGTAGGAGTCTACTTGAGATGTTTCCATCAGTGGCCACCTATGTAGATGTAATCATTTGGGTATGATGAGCACCGAGGTTTGTGGCAAAGAAATGAAATATTTCGCACATCCTGTAACTATTCAGTCTCGACCTAGGGTGTTCAGTCATCTGTGTGTATGCATGGACATGTGAGTGTAGTGTCTTTCTATGTGGCTGTGTGTCTATCACGATAGGATTATATTCGACTTTGAGATTTCACAATGACTGGCTAGCTATGTGTTGATGTAATTAATTGATAATGTGATAAGTACTGAGGTGTATGGCAAAAACATGTCATCCTTTGCACACACTCTAACGTCTGTCTGATGGTTTTTTGGTCAGTTATGTTTGTGTGTGAGGTCTAGTATGAGTATGGGAGTTATGATATTTGTCTGATGACCATGTGACTACTGATACTCGTGGTACGTGGGGCAAATATTACTGAATAGCAGAAAAGGCTTGTGGCGTGGGATAGAGGTGGTGCTGATCATGTGAACAGATTTGTACATATTACCAGCGATACTGAATGGCAGAGAGGTCTGTAGTGTGAGTTAAATGATATGATTTTGATGTGAGGAGTTTGTTACTTGGAACACATGTTAATGAGGATTTTTTTTCGTCAGTCTTGAGCCATGGGGGTTCTGTCCCACTTTTTCTTTTCCATGATTGGGCTCGTTGTTGTGTTGAGCTCGCTGTAGGCATGGATATATGTGTCTGTGTGCGTAAGTATGGTGATACCTTCCTTAAACTCATTTATCTGGACGTATGAATTGCTGTTCCTCCCATATGTTTGTGCTTGTGTGGAGACGTATGGGTTTGTGGGTGAGACCTAGTATGAATATGGAGGTTATGATATCTGTCTGATAGACAAGTGTCTATTGTAACTCATGGTACCTGGGTCACATGTTACTAAATGACAGAAAGGGTTGCGGTGTGGGAGAGATGTGGCTGTGATTTCAAACTTCACACATCCTGTAACTCTTCAGTTTTTCCTCCAGTTATGTGTGGTGATGAATGGAACTGTTTGAATGCATTGACATGTTAGTGTGTATGTGTGTCTTTCTATGAATTTGGCCAGTCATGGGTGTTCTGTACCACTTTTTCGTTGCCACGATTGGGCTAGTTGTTGATTCGAGATCGCTGTAGGCATGGAAATGTACGTGTGTATGCGTCTCTATCTCTGTGTGTTTTTTTTTTTTTTTTTTTTTTTTTTTTTTTTTTTGCGTAAATGTGGTGATACCTTCCTTTATCTCGTTTGTCTGGATGTATGATGTGCTGTTCCTGCCCTGATGCTTGTGTGTGGTGACATATGGATTTGTGGGTGAGACCTAGTATGAATATGGGAGTTATGATATCTGTCTGATGACCAAGTATCTACCGCTACTCGTGGTACTGGGGTCACATGTTACTGAATGGCAGAAAAAGCTTAGGTGTGGGATAGACGTGTTGGGGCTGATGTGAACAGTTTTGTACCTAGCACACATGATACTGGATGGTAGTGAGGTCTGTAGTGCGAAATAAATGAGATGATGTTGATGTGAAGAGTATGATGCCTGGAACATATTTTACTGATGATTTTTTGGTCAGTTATGAGCCATGGGGGTTCTACCCCACTTTTGCGTCGCCATGATTGGGCTGGTTGTTGTGTCTAGCTCGCTGAAGGCATGGAAATGTGCGTCTCTCTCTGTGTCTGTATGCGTAAATATGGTGATACTTTCTATAAACACGTCTGTCTGGACGAATGATTTTGCTGTCCCTCCACTTATGTTTGTTTGTGCTAGTGTATTGAGATGTATGGATTTGTGGGTGCGACCTGATGGTCAAGTGTCTATTGCAACTCATGGTACCTGCGTCACTTTTTTTTACTGAATGGTAGAAATGGTTGCGGTGTGGGAGAGACGTGTTGATGGTAAATGTAATCAACTGGGCGTGATGAATACTATTTATGGTATAAACACTTAGGTTTATTGTGAAAACATGCCATCTTTTGCACACCTTCTATCTCGCCAGGCTGATGATATGTAAGGAGACTTCTGTTTTTCAGCCAGTCATGATGCAAGAGAGTACTACACCACTTTTTTGTTTCCATGATTGGTACCGGTAGTTGTGTTGAACTCTCTGTAGTCTTGGACATGTGTATCTGCGTCTCTCTTTGTGCATGTAAGCGTAAGTATGGTGATACCTCGTCTGTCTGATGATTTTGGTAACGATAGTTCTGTCCAGTTAATCAGTGGTAACGACAATTCTGCCCCCACTTCATCGTTTCCATGATGCTTGCTGTTAGTTCTGTCGACCTCGCTGTATGTATGTACAAGTGTGTGCGTGTGTCTACTTCCTCTGTTAATTTGAGTCTAAAATATATGGTTATATTTTTTTTTTTGTAACAGTTTAACGTCCCTTTTTAACAACGTGGTCTTTAGAGACGGGAAAGGATGGGGGCAAGGAATGGGAAGGAATTCGGCCATGGCCTTTTGAAGGAAGCATCCCGGCATTCACCTGGAGTGATTTGGGGAAACCATGGAAAACCGAAATCTGGATGCCCGGACGGGGATTCGAACCGCCGTCCTCCCGAATGCGAGGCCAGAACGCTATCCGTTACACCACCACGCTCGGTTATATGGTTATAGAATTATGCTCACCATCAACGTGTGCTTCTAACCATTGCTTCAGGGCTTAGGCAATCTCCCATTTGACTGTACTCTTTACAGTTTACTGCCGGTTGTGTTGGCATACGAATTGTGTTTCTCACGTTTTTCACTACATAAAAATCATTTAACAGAGAGGGTGATGAGGGAATGTACCAGAGAAGCGAAGGACTTGGATACAAACCCACAATCAGACCATTGTTTGTAAATAGTGTAGTATGGAGTCCAAATTTTTAGTACATCAAATGCAAGGTGCAAAATATGGCAGCAAGATTTATTAGTGGAAAATATTCAACAAGTGCCTTAATAAAGGAACTGGACTGGATGTCATTGGGAGATTGGAAGAGTGTCAGGGGCTGTATGTGGTGTATAATGCTGTTAGAATGGATATTGGAGGAATAATTCTGAGTGGTGTATGGAGCCTAAGTTGGCAATGACCACAATCTGGCATTAGACTTTAGATGATGAGGCCTGAGTGGATAAAATATCCAAACACCCACTTTGATCTAACAATTTACGACAATTCAAGCGTGGGTACTATCTTCGGCGCAATAGAACTAGTGTCTGCACCTATGGATACTTGTCGATGTGTGGGGGTCTTCTATGAAAATGTGGGTTATGATGACTGTTTGATGACCAAGTTAGCTAACGGCATTATGTCACTTTTATCGTGGTTAGTTGGATGAAGCATGCAATTATAAACAAATGTCACACTTGGTCCTGAATCCGAAGGTTGGTGTTAGATGGGAACATTTTAAACCGAATGGAGAACTCCCCTGGGTCCTGATTTATTGAAAAATAATTTCCTGGAAAAGGGGAGAATTTTCCTGGAAAACTGCAGTAGAACGACCTTAAATGGACATTTTGGTACCTGGCTACTGATTAGCAGAAGACTCTGCGAATTTTTGGTTTACTTTAACGCACGAAAAAAAGGTAACTGATCAGGGATTGGAGTGGGAATCATTGGAAAACAGAATGAAGTTTGGGGAAGTGTTGTGGGTATGTTGGCGATGAGGCTAGAGGTGGCTCTTGGTGAAAGAATTAGGAATAGTGCACTGGATTTCTTCTATAAGGAGTGTGTAAATCTTCTATATCTCCACCTTGGTCACAGGCGATGGTCTCAGGCATGTTCTGTGCTTAGCGTGACTCGATTTTTTTATCACATAGGACTGGCGTACTTAGATTCCACAGGTGTGAAATTAGTAAGATTAACAGACGGTATTTCGTTCCTGGAACATAAGTGCTGTACTGTAAAATACAGTTAAAGGTGTCAATCACTGATGTGTCACAAGGGATTTATTGGAATTTTAGACAAAGTACAGCTAAGGACACTCAATTTGTGATTGCTTACGAAAGCATAACAGAATTGATACATAGATTGGCCTGGATAGACAAACGACAAAGGTTTGACCTGGATGGCAACAATTACGAGCCTGGTTTCAAATCGACAACTTTGCTTTAGTTTAGAGGCTCTCAACCAATCGAGGTTATACTTAACATCCATCAGTAAACCCCTTCAATGCCTCTTTGAGTCCAAAAGTGTCTGTGTTTCATTACACATAATTTAATACATCCTTTAAAATACACGGAATGTAGGTGACACTCGCGAGCTATATTAAATTGTTTATAACGAATCCAACATGATGTGACTAATTGAGTTTGTTTCCCGTCTCTTCGTCGGTGTATTAATTTTTAATGTCTGCCTGCTTCGATGAACGGAATTTTTTTTATGGTTTTCCCTACCTTCATCGGTGAATGTCTCTCGGTTTCAATGAAAGGATTTCACCATTGATGGGTTTTTGAGGCTACGAATTTTGAAAGGAATAACGTATGTGTGGTATTGCTATACTTTATCACAATAATTTCATTTTTTAAACTTTTTAACGTCTCTCTAACAACCTGGCCTTTTGAGATGGGGAAAGGATGGGGAGCAAGGAATGGGAAGGAATTCGGCCATGTCCTTTTGAAGGAAGCATCCCGGCATTCACCTGGGGGAAACCATGGAAAACCCAAATCTGGATGACCGGAAACGCCCGTCCTCTCGAATACAAGACCAGAACGCTAAAACAGGTACTTTTTTTTTAACGTCTCTCTAACAACGTGGTCTTTAGAGACGGGAAAGGAATTCGGTCATGGCCTTTTGAAGGTAGCATCCCCGGCATTCACTTGGAGACACACAATTTCATTACCCCTAATTTTGAAATTTGTCCTGGTGGAGGAACATCAAAGAGGCACCGGCTGCGGGATGTAATCAGCCATATGCTATATGGAAGGCTTCTAAACAGACTAAGAACTGAAGTGTCCCGATGTAAATATAATATTTAAAAAATGGGGGTGCACTAATGACAACGATCTATGTGAATGTGGTGAGCTTCAGAACCCACAACATCTTCTGATATGCAGGAATCTCCCTGAAACCTGCAATATCGACGACCTTTACAGGGCAAACGAGAAGGCCATCAAGATTGCGGAATTCTGGTCACATTCTATATAATTGTGTTTATAGTTAATATTAATTAATTAATGTTATTTGTTTTTTCAACTTGTTATGTCCTGGACACGAGAAATATAAATAAAAATATAAATACCCTAATTTAATACATCCTTTAAAATACACGGACTGTAGGTGACACTCGTGAGTTATATTATATTGTTCATAATGAAAAGTGAGTTTGTTCCCGTCTCTTCGTCGGTGAATTAATTTTTAATGTCTGCCTGCTTCGATGAACGGAATTTATGTTAACAGCGAGGTCTTTAGAGACGGGAAAGGATGGGAAGGAATTCGGCCAGGGCCTGTTTGAAGGTAACATCCCCGGCATTCACCTTGGAGTGAGTTTGGGAAACCATGGATGCCTGGAACCTCCGTCCTCCCGAATGAGAGGCAAGAACGCTAATAATTTCATGAAAACAGGTACACATAGAATTTATATCTGGAGTTTATGACGCTTTTTTTCCCGTTAAAAGGAAACATTTATGCTTTTCGAGGCGTGGAAATTACGTAACTTTGCGGCTTTTCACAAACCACTTAAACACCGCGGCCGGACTCGAAGTCTTTAGAGACGGGAAAGGAAGGGGGGCAAGGAATTCGGCCATGGTCTTTTAAAGGAAGCATCCCGGCATTTGCCTGGAGTGATTTTGGAAACCATGGAAAACCCAAATCTGGATGCCCCGGAACCGCCGTCCTCCCGAATGCAAGGCCAGAACGCTAAATAATTTCATGAAAACAGGTACACATAGAATTATATCTGGAGTTTATGACTTTTTTTCCAAACGTTAAAAGGAAAATTTATGCTTTTCGAGGCGTGGAAATTATGTAACTTTGCGGCTTTTTCACAAAACACTTAAACACCGCGGCCGGACTCGAACCGGCGACCTAGCCCCAACACTGCCGAGGTCGTTTTAATGTGGACTTTTTTTGTTTTTAGTAAAATTGCAATGATTTACGCTTAAGTACCGAAGAAAATATTTTACTGTGTGTCGATAGTAGCCAAGATGGTCAGTGCTTGCTTAACAGGACGCTAGGAATACATATTTCGTCACGCTTAGTGGATAAGCAAACAGTCGTTGAAACAGTGTACACATTTCGCAAGAGCGCGCCGGAAATACTGCCACCGAACGCCATCTAGCCGCCACCAAATGAACTAACGGCAAAGAAATTAAGCCCTGGGAGATGGTGCCATCTGGGCGGGTGGTCGAGGAACTAACGGCGGCCATCTTGGTCGCCCAAACGGGGGGCGGCCATCTTGGTCGCCCCAAACGGGGGCGGCCATGTTGTGACGTCACGCGACCGTGCTGCCTCCTGGCGGGTGCGCCAGCTAAGACAATCTCCTCCTACTGGTCTGCTATCCCTCTTCTACGTGCCCAACTTGTATTTAATTTCATTTCTTTTTTTTTCTTTTTTTGCATTCGTTCCAATGTCATTATCATAATAATTTTGTGTATAAAGTAACTTTTCTTTGCACATAATAATAAAATATAATGTAATTAATGGTAGATTGCCGTTTTCATTATTTGAAATCTCCCATTTCCAATGCAATGGATATAATTAGCTACTTGCATTGTATTATTAAAATAATTATTGCAGGGAAAACATTTATTAATTTCATGTGAAGTATTCCTGGCGCCCAGCTCTCATCATGAATGCAAGTTTTTAGCGGACATTTACCGCTCTCACCAATAAATGGTGCAAGTGTAGTGTCATAATATATGTGTCAATGGAACACTACAAAACTGGACGGTGCTTTACCTAAGCGACGAATTTACAAGTTTGAACTGATGTAAAGTAAAGCAGCTTATTCACGGCCCAAACTACAGGACATCCGATTGTAACTACCGTAGAATGCGCTCACCCAATCACGCTGCTAGAAGGGGTCCAACAAAGTGTTCCAAGCAGTCCTTTCCACTCGCACTTTCTCGCGGCACACCATGTGTGCTTGTCGCACACTCGTAGGATGTTTCCTCCAATAGCCATAGCTTGTTGAACTGCACTGACTCGAGCTGGTTATATGGGAGACCAACACGTCCTGCATGGAGCCCTCCAACCCTATTCACGGTCCATCAAGAGTCCTTTACGGATCATTATAGGCACGGAGATGTGTGCGGTGCCGTGGCCTGTGTTTAACACTTGAATTAGTCGAGCCGCGAAATTCGCAATGTTCATAGACAAAGACAGTTCTGTAGACGCGTTTGTAGTTAGGTAAACAAATTTACTTCACTTGTTAAATCTTCCCACATTTTATAATGAAATAGGTAGCAAATAATAAAATCAATATGGCACTATTATATAGAAATAGAGTATTCTTACGGAGCGTACATAAACCACGAAGCTCCATTTTGCCTCCTATGAACCCCCCTCCCCCCCTACGTAG
>JARYHS010006624.1:0-19989 GCA_031002005.1 Vandiemenella viatica
TATCAAAACACGTGTTATCCGCTTACCAGCTGACAGCAGACTGAACATCCAATATAACTGGAAATGTACAGATACTTTTAAGACACCTTTGCCTACACAACAACGGAAAAAAACATGCCAATCGGACTAATGCATACCACGAAATTTCAAAATTCCCGTTACTCTTTCAACACACCTCGTGGAAGAGAAAGGGTGGGTTTTGTGCGATGGCTAAACCAAGACCAGTCTGTGCAGACGTTCCCCGTCACTTGGGAGCCGGAAACACGAGGGAAGTCCGCGGCGGAGTGTGACTTCGTGGGAAAGGGGAGTGTAACCCTACACGGACCGTGTGTGGACCTTCTGATGGTGGGGTTAGCAGGGTGCGAGGGCGGACCCATCTGGAGGCCAGGGCAACACGTGGGAAACAACGGCACCGGCACCTGCTGCAGGCGGCCGGCGATCAGGTGGCTACTGAGGCCACTGTGCGGTACGTCACCTCACTAGGCATACAAATCAACATTACAATGCACTGATCAGCCAAAACATTATAACCACCTACTTACTAGCATAGGGGGTATCCATAAATAAAGTGAGGTGTTTTTCCGGATATCCGGACACCCCCCCCCCCCTCTGGTGAGATCTGGTTCGTGAAGTCCCCACCTAGAAATCACCCTCGAAACTTTTTGAGACTTATTAAGGTCTCACCCTTCCAAAGGCTGTTAAACCCCGACTTTTCGGCGATATACCTCCCTAAAATCGACTTTCGCGTCATTTGTAGACTTTTTTTTAGCTGTACACTCCAAAAAGAATTTCGAAACATCACGTGAGATTTCCGTTGATCCCCCCTCCTCCCCCTTCGTGAGATTTCGCCGCCCCCCCTCCCCCCTATTTCACCTCACGTAATTATAGGACGCCCCCACCTTTCAAACGCAGTACAGCAGTGATTTGGCGTAGCATGGGTTCTACAAGTCCTTGGTAGGATTCCAGAGGTATCTGACACCAGATTTCTACGCACAGGCCTAAAATTACGGGCCGGTGGTTTGTGGGCGCGGAACCTGGAAACGTGCGTCTCGGAAACGGAGAGGCTGGTTGGCTGTTCACGTGCTACTGTAGTAAGCATCTATGGAAAGTGTTTGAAGGACGGTGAAACCACGACTGGCCGACAATGTGGTGGACAGCCACGCCACATCACAGAGCGTGGAGGTCGGAGGCTTGGCCGCTCGGTTAAGCAGGATAAGGGGTGCCTGTGGCAGATCTGACGCTGGTGCTTCTACAAGTGTTTCAGAGCACGATTCCGCCTCACATTCGTGCAAAAACAAACGCACATTTTACAAAAGTTTCAATTAAATGTTCGAAAATCTCATCATCGACTTCAAAACACTTTGCAGCTATCATCGCAGCAAATACGAGCCAGTAACGCATCTCTCCTGTTTACTCTTCCTTCATACACTCTGTTTTCCAACTATCCCGACACACAAAACTCTAACGGGATAAGATCCGGCATAACATTCATGTATCTGTATCTCCAATGGAATTCCGACACACCTATATAGGAACTTTTTTTACTCAATATTGTTCATACTACCATCTACTTCAATATTTACTTCCTGAATCATCACACTGTACATTATCTTTGAAGTTTGGAAACCTTCGAGCTAATTGTATATAAATGCCCAGGGAAAAAAAAAAAAAAACATGTGTTCTCAATGTACTGCTGCTACTTACAGCGCTGCACTTGAGCTTTGTTGATAGTCATCGCATCCATACCTATACTATATAACAAGTTAGGACCTGCAACAAAAACCTCTCGGGTGTCCAGCCGGATGGTGTTGTAAAATCACGACGTTTCGACAGCTGGCTCTGCTGTCTTCATCAGATATCTTGTAGCTGTCGCAATCTCACTGTCTCGACTGAGGCAGTGACAGTGAGAGTCAGCTTCCGACAGCTACAAGATACCTGATGATGACGGCAGAGCTAGCTGTCGAAACGTCGTGTTTACACAACACCATCCGGCTGAACAGCCGAGAGGATTTTGTTGCATCGATACGCCGCGAAAGTCTCCACTCACACAACAAGTCATACACAGTGACTACGAGAGAAACAAAGCCTGAGTGACCGATATGCTATTCATCTGTTGTCAGCGAACTGTTAATTTTCAAAATTTCATCCTAAAGTATGTTATTTATACAGAAAAATGTATTCCCATTGATACATGGTATTTTATTGTCAAATTTCATCAAGATCAGTTTGGCTGTTTAGTCTTAAAAACAGTTACTTTTGCATTTGTAGTACGTAATTATAGTGTAGATGCCACCCAGATTTCTCTTACAGTTCATTAACTCTGTTAAGCTAGGCGGTAAAAACTCGTGTCGAAAGAAAACGCGTCCAGTGGTGGAAAGCCGTCACGTAGACAGCGAAAGAGCAGGCAGAACGACCACCGGGCAGAAGAAGGGAATCCTCAGCGGCCTCACTGATGTTTTCTTACCCGCACACCAGACTCAATCAGATCCGGAGGCGGGCGGAAAATTGTTTTGCACTGCTGGCAGAAGCCGGCGACATTCTTGGACAAAACACCTGTTGACAACGGGCGGAAGTGGCCAGTGGCGTGAGCCGCTTTGATCCACTCCGGGGGGGCGTCTACTATTCGGTTTTCCCACCACCACTTCTCTCAAGCTGGTTTGCTATAACAGTCACGTATTGCAATGACCATGCTGAGGTACAATTCATCATCAGGATCATCCATTTCCGAAAGGGTAACAGAAGGAAATTCATAAGTTGAAAAAAATTATTGTGATCATAAATATCAAAAGGTGGCGTATTTTGAAATCGCCCAACTGAATTATGGGCACTTATAAGTGATCAGCGTGTTGTTCACGAATCAACTGATTTTGAATGAAACCAGGTAAATGTTTCTTTTGTACCATTCATATTTTTTTTTTCGTCAGTCTTTCGACTGATTTGATGCAATCCTCGATCCCTTCCCATGCTGTGCTATTCTCTTCATCTCTACATACCACCTACCACCGACGTCCTCAATTATCTGCCTCATATATTCAAATATCTGCCTTCCTCTAAAGTTCTTACCTTCGACTGTTCGCTCCGCAAGCGAATTAACCAATCCAGCATGTCTCAAAATATGACCTACCAGCCTGTCTCTTCTATCTGTAAGCCTCTTCCACAAACTTCTTTTCTCACCCATCATTTCCAAAACTCGTTCATTTCGTACTTTGTCAGTCCACTTAATTTTCAGCATTCTTCTGTAGCGCCACATTTCAAATGCTTCTATTTTCTTTCTTTCCGGTATTCCTAAAGTCCATGTTTCGCTACCATAAAGTGTTTTCCACAACAAGAGTTTTAAAAACTTATTTCTAATTCCTAGATCAGTTTTTGAAACTAAAAGGTTTCTCTTTTTCATGAAGGCTATTTTTTCTAGTGCTATTCTGCTTTTAACATCATTCCTGCTTCAGCTATAGGTTGTAATTTTGCTTCCAAGTAACAGAATTCACTTACTTCACTTATTGCATCTGATCCTATTTTTATATTTAATCTGCTACTATTGGTATCATTTCTGCTACATTTCATCACTTTCGTCTTGCTTTGATTTATATTCAGTCCAAAATCTTCCTTCAGTATTTTGTTCATGCCATTCAGTAACTTCTCAATATCCTCAGCCCTCTCTGCTACCAAGACAATGTCATCAGCAAATCATAGCATACTGATTTCCCCCCTCCCCCCCCCCCCCCCCCTGAACACTTATGCTACATGGAAATTTTGGTGAATATTGTCATTAGGGATCGTATATTTATGACCAAAAATTAGAGAAATGTGTATGGAAATACGACCTTAAAAATATTACCTGAAAATGACAAAATATGACCAAACATTTAACTTCACGATACATCAAAACATGTTCAGTAATACGTCATTTATGGTGTCCAGTCGCTTTTCATGTAATTTGCTTCCGTGCGCTCACTGCACTATTGAGAAATTATTATTTTTTTTTTCGAAAATTATTTTCACGTTCCTGTAAACTACTAGACTAATGTATTTTTTATTTTAAAAATTGGATTTTATTATATATTTTGTTTTAGGCATGGCAGCTACTCGCTGATCCACTGCAGATTCAACTGAGGATTGTTTTCAAAGGATTGGAAATAATTATACATTGATCGACGCGGCACGACACAGGCATGCTGCTGCTGCACTGTCAAGATCAAAAGGCGGGTGGGACATTGACGTTTAGAGAGTGACAATAATGTATATAACATTAATTCTTGAAGGTGAATTCTGACCAATTCAGTGACAAATAGTTTTTTTTTTTTTTTTTTTTTTTTTTTTTTTTTTTTTTTTTTTTTTTTTTTTAGCGTAATGTATAATAGAATTAAATTTTTGTGAACAACTTTAATTTCTTCTCATCTGTAGCTTCCAGTAAATTCTCAGTATACTATTAAAAAAATATCATGTTTTTCCACAAAATATGACTATATGATCGTAAATATTACCGTAATATGACCAAAACTAGGAAAATAGCCTGAATATGCATTTATATGCTATATAAAATACATTTAAATACAATTAGAAACTTTCAATTAATGTTTAATTCAGCATTAGAGCTCAATGGTATTTCTTCCTTAGTTGCTTTCATAACCATTTGTATTCAAAAACAGCATAGCCGAAATTCATAAGTAAATCATTAACACCCGATACAGCAGTATGGAATATACCAATTAAATTTTCGGCAGTGTTATCTAACACATACATAACAAATAGCAAAAAAATTGATTCTAGATAGAAGAAACATTTAAAGGTACTCTACATTCGCAATTATTTTTTTTTTTTTTTTTTTTATTTCGAGATTTACTCCTCGTCGATGTCATTGGAGGTAAGAGAGGATAAAAGGCAGAACCTGATGAATTAGGCCATGGCCTTTTAAATAAATCACCCCAGCAGGTACCTGGAGTGATTTCCGAAAATCATGGAAAATCGAAATCTGAATGCCCGAACAGGGATTTGAACTCGCGTCCTCCAGAAAACGAGGTACGGTTATATCTGCTACAACATAATCATTCACACACTAAGTGAAATGTAAATTTAAAAAAAAAATTAAGAACAGACGTAATAATAAGCTCACCATAGAAGAAAACTTTCATATACAGAATGCTTTCATCGGTGGGAGAAATGTAATGGAGGAATATGTATACCTTAAAAAATAAATACAGGGCGTTCGCCGGAAAACGCTACCCTCCCAGTCTGTTGCCGTCGGCAACTTGCTCGGTCAGTCGTGCCAGCAACTCCCGCCACACGGCACCGTGAATCACCGCACTGTTTAACACCTCCGCTGCCCCAACAGTGCAGTGACGCAGTATAATGGGACCCTTACATTGTTAAGAACGGTTTCTTTGCATTGTAGCTAGTTTGTGACTTCAGTCTCTTATTAATCAGTGTTGTGAATAAACGTTTCTTTGCGGTTTGGCTGGTTTGGGGCTTCATACTCTTACTAATCTGTACCGTGTTTGAGTGTGAGTAAAAGTATGGTACGTTACAGTTTGCAACAAAGAATATTTCTCTACGATACATATGTGAAGAAGAAGTCGTTTAAAAAGTGTCGCAGTAAATTTCATCGCGAATTTCCTGGCGCTTTACTGCCAGCTAAATCAACAATTCTGCGTCTGGTTAAAAAAGTAAGAGAAACGGGTTCATTTTTTAACAAAAAGAGACTGTCGGTATACCGTATTCTCACAGAGGAGAAAATTGATGATATCGCTTTTCGACTAGAACAGTCACCCAAAAAATCATTAAGTCAGTTAGGGCAGCGTGTGTCTCGAAATATGTTCAGAAGATGTGAAATGTGCATTACACAATAGGGTCAACACTTCCAGCATCTTTTATAAGGTAAGCTAATGAATTACGTCACATTTAAATGCTTAGCACATACAAGTTTATGAAGCGTAATTATTATGAAATAGTCCGCGGCCGACGGTCGAACAATGCCGGAAGCTGACCGCTCGCTCGCCGGGAGCAGTTTCTTCCTTGTAGCGCTAACAGTGGGTTGCGTTTCCCGGCGAACGCCCTGTATTATTCGATACTGAAAATAAGTAAAAAAACACAGTTAGCATTCAAACATGAAACCACAACTCTAATGACAATCAAAATAAATGACATATACCTTTTTTTTCAGCAGTTGGTAAGTCTGCTTTAGCAAATAACTATGTTCGTAGTGAAAAGTGTGACAGTTTATACTCTTGTCGAATCGTCTGCGTACGAAATCGTCTGAGAAAAATAGAATGGAACATAATCTCGTTTGGAAAACTATCTAATCGACATGCACTAAAGGTAAAGCAACCGTAAGCAGATTGTAACGCAAAACAACATAAATCTCTTTCGTATATACTAAACTAAAACTTTAATAAACATGAAATGCCTTTGCCTGAAAAATCATTTTACTCAATTGAAAAAAGAAGAAACCTTAATTATTGGTGTTGCATAACTGTGGTGTATAACATTGGTCTAGTAACAATTCTTCCTGCGGAACAGTAATATCAGTATCAGAATCCATTTAATCTGAAGTTTGTAATACGTGTATTTTGGAGTGCAGCATATCATCAAGTATTACATATTAGATACTTTTGATGTACTGCTCTTCTTGCAGAATATAAATTACTTAAATTTTGTACTATTTAGAAACCATAAAAAGACGCATGTGATGAAATGTAGCAGAAATGATAGGAATAAAGGTAGATGAAATACAAAAATAGGAGAATTAAATGAATTCTGCTAGATAAGAAGAAACATTACAACTGATGGCGGAAACAGCAACGTTATCAAAAGCAGAATAAGAGTCAGAAATTACTTTTTAGAACTCTGTGTTGAGCACAGCACTTAGTGGTAGCGAAGCATAAACCTTAGGAGTACCAAAAGGGTTGTTTTTTTTTTTTTTTTTTTTTTTTTTTTTTTTTTTTTTTTTACTTATGGCTTTACGGCTCATCGTTGTTGATGTCAGTAGAGGCGGGATGGGGGTGGGGACTCGGAACCGGAAGGAATTCTGCATGTCCTTTTGAAGGAAGCATCCCGGCATTCGCATGGAGTTATTTGGGGAAACCATGGAAAATCCAAATCTGGATGCCCTGACGGGGTATCGAACCCGCGTCCTCCCGAATGCGACGCCAGAGCGTTAAATACTACCGACCACGCTCGGTCCAGAAAGAAGAAAAGTTTAATCACCTGTAACGTGGTGCTATAGAAGGATGCTGAAAATTAAATGGACAGATAAAGTACGAAATGAACATGTTTCGGAACTGATGGGTGAGGAAAGAAGTTTGTCGAAGAATGTTACTGAATGAAGAGACAGGCTGGTAGGTCATATTTTAAGACAAGCGGGATTCGTTCATTCGTTAGGCGAGGAAATGGATGAAGGAAAAACTTTAGAGGTAGACATAGATTACAATATATGAAACAGATAACAGAGTACGTTTGTTGTAATGGATATGTTAGGATGAAGAGGCTAACGCAAGGTAGGAAGGGTTTGAGGATTGCATCAGACTAATCGAGTGACTGTTAAGAGGAAAAAACGAGCATTCTATCTTGAAAGGTCAACACGCCTTTCAAGATGTTATCCCAATCGAGATTTAACTCCAATTAATGTATAAGAAACACACTTATGTAAAAAGTTCTGTGGAGAGATAGGCCGCGTACTACAGGTGTACAAGCTAGCGGACGGGACATTCGTAGTCCGTCGGTGTTTAATTAGTTCTCCGCGGGCGCCGGTGAGATATGTGGGCCGGTGTCTCGCGGAAGACGTTAATGGCTCGCAGAGCACGTGATCAGTCGAGCTAATGCGTGTGGTCACCCCTGGGGGACGGTTCCTGACCGCTCTAATTGGACAGCGGAAGAAAACGGGGCAATTAAGAAGGTCACAACATAGCGAGCAAACTCAAGAGCAACGACTTGAAACTCGAAACAAAAGTAAGGATATACAAACCAGTTGTCCCACCTTTCATTATGTACGGTTTCCAGGTCTGGGGAACTGCATACAAATCTACGCTGCTACAGTTACAAAGAGTGCAGAACAGATGCTTAAGAATGATTAGCCACGCGAGTAACTACACGCCAATAGACCTTCTTCACGAGATCACCAATATGACTACCAAACATGCATAAATCTTTCGACAAGCAGATAATTTTTTCTCCAGGCTTGATATCAACCGCCCAGAAGTTGACAGATTGGAGTCAGTAGGTACAGTACTCCCAATGATATGGCACAAATTCAAAGTGCCACTTAGCACAATTATGACACCACTGTAAAGGATCAACTACCACAAGCGATCCATGATAAGAACATTCAAGGGTTTCCCACAAAGACTGTTTGTAACGGCCAAAGCCGGGTTTTTCCTTAACGCGAACCATAGCGAAGCCAACACAATCTGTTGGGACATATATGACTAGAAAAAACAATTACCAGAATAATCTACACCTGTTTTTCTTCTTATTCGCCATCATTTTCCCAACATGTTGGGGTTGGCTGCCATTTTGATGAGTTTTACTCATTGTTGGCACGGTCAAATTTTGAGCATTGATTTGACAGCCTGTGAGGTACACAACCTCACCATTTGCGATTTTTTTTTTTTTTTTGTATTAGTAAGATTTTTTTTATTATTTAGTAACCAATATCTATGGTTCGAAGTACAAACCTAATGCCTCTGGAACATGTGTAGCTTGTTCGTATTGTTGGCAACCAAATTATTGAGTTACGAGATATCCTAAATTTGCCCTGAAGACGCCTGGAATCTTCAGGCGAAACGTTAGAGGAATTCAATATCAACACAACGCATCTCAACCTCCAAATAATGGAAAGGGGAATAACCCTCAACGACTAGCATAGAACTGACTGTTTTACATGTTTAAATCCACTCAAACAGAAGTTTATTTTCAACAGAAAAGGAAGTTTTGAGAGTCTGCAGAAAGGTATACTTCTATTCGAGACTTACCTGAGGCATTCACCGGTAGAAACAGGAATCTGATGAATGTCTTCGTATCTGTTAGAATACCGACCTTGCAAGGAGCGAGGTAATAGTTCGAACTCTGGTAAAGCCATCCGGGATTGGTTTTTTTCTTCGTGGATTATTTCCTTCGTTAAGGCTCTGATCGACACAATCCTCTCTCCTTCCAAACGACAGTGACGCCAATGATCATTTAACGGAAAGTAAAAAAGTCGATTTGAAGGCCCAGATCCTGGAAGAAAATACAGAACTCTCCCTCCATCAGCTCGACTATTCCTCAAAAGCACAGAACGACTACACGGCTTCATTTTGTTCATGTGGGAAGTTTTTTTTTCCCTTTACGGCTTTACGCCTCGTCGACGGCTAAGGTCATTAGAAGCGGGATGGGACTGGATACAAGGAATGGGAATGAATTCGGCCATGGCCTGGAGTGATTTGGGAAACCATGGAAAACCCAAATCTGGATGCCCGGACGGGGATTCGAACCCGCGTCCTCCCAAATGCGACCCCAGAACGTTAACTGTTCACCCACCACGCTCGGTGCAAGTTATTCAGATTACTGAAAGGTAGCTAAAAGCAGATGTTGGGTCGTGAAGCCGCAGTGCATTTCGGAGTTCTAGTGTCTCGGAGTTACTGTGTAGCTGACATCTGTCTGTGCCGCCTGGGATCTGTTTCCTCCAGAGCTGGCGATCAGCATTCAGTCAGCGTGCCGCAGTCACTGGAGCGCTGATGGCTTCATTTGTCGGAACGAGGTGGAGAGTGCTTCGTCTGCTTGCAGGACCCAGCCACTGTCTAGCTGTAGAAGAGGCAGCGAATACGAGGAAACAAGGCAATACAAGGCGAATCTTGGTACTGAGTAAATGCAAAGACCCAAAAAATTAGTTTTTCTATTGTGGAGGAAGATCCCATTGTTCCACATTGTGCGTTCAGCCACCATTATTAATCAGGCAGGAGTTGAGACACATATACATTGAGGTGCAAAGGGTGGTGGAAGATGAAATGTGTAAGCTACCTGCTTTATTTTTGCTGGTAAATTAGGTGGACAGACAAAGTAAGAAATGAACGAGTCTTGGAAATGATGGGCGAGAAAAGAAGTTTATGGAAGAAGCTTACAGGAAGAAGAGACAGGCTTTTAGGTAATATTTTGAGACATGCTGGATTGGTTAATTTGTTAGTAGAGGGAACAGTCGAAGGTAAGAACTGTAGAGGTAGACAGAGATTAGAATATATGAAGCAGATAATTGAGGACGTGGGTTGTAAGGGGTATGTAGAAATGAAGAGGTTAGCACAGGATAGGAATGGATGGAGGATTGCATCAAACCAGTCTAAAGACTGACGACAGCAAAAAAAAAAATGACCACTTTACTATAGCTCTTCTTGATGTATAATATGCCCGTGGTCAAGCAGAAATACTAGCTATAGAAGTCGACACATTATATTATTTCACAGCTCAGAACAAAATAATACATATATATCAGTACAGGATCATTTGAAAACACTCGAAAGCAATTTTATTATTTAACACTTGGTATTGAATACATTTCTTCGTTCCGTTTTTATACCACCACATGCTCTCTATATCTTACTTTCAAGCACTCTCTTTCGCCGTAATAATCTTTTTTTTTTTG
The DNA here is from genome assembly GCA_031002005.1 of Vandiemenella viatica. Taxonomy (NCBI): domain Eukaryota; kingdom Metazoa; phylum Arthropoda; class Insecta; order Orthoptera; family Morabidae; genus Vandiemenella; species Vandiemenella viatica. The sequence goes on from JARYHS010006624.1 coordinate 10,604, forward strand.
TCCAAAGGCCATTGTTAATAGATATTCCGGCACTCCAATATTCACGTATCTTTTATTTTACACACAACTTTAGTACATTTCTATCAATAAAGCAAGAATAATATTTAATTTTACCAAACATATTCATCAAAAATTGTAAGGGACCATGTCAACTTACAAATGCAAATCTCCAGCTGGAGGTAGCCAAGCAGAAGAAACATTCAAACGAGACGTTCATTTGTACTATCGTGAATCGTGTGCAAGGTTTCCCACCGAGCATGGTGGGTGAACGGTTAGCGCTCTGGCCTCACATTCGAGAGGACGGCGGTTCGAATCCCCGTCCGGGAATCAAGATTTGGTTTTTCCATGGTTTCCCAAAATCGCTCCACACGAATGCTGGGATGCTTCCTTCAACAGGGCATGGCCGAATTCCTTCCCTTTCCTTGCCGCCAGTCCTTCCCCACCTCTAATGACCTCGACGTCGACGAGGCGTAAAGCAGTAAGAAGAAAGGTTTCCCGACGTGATTATTGCCGTTTAAAAACTTTTATTAGAGGCACTATTTAAACGCAGAAAGGTAGTTGGCGCAAGACGCACAGGGCATAACCATTTCGAAAATTCTTCTTGAATTCGACTTCCCTCCATCCACAGCAAAGAGATGGTTTCCTGAATATGTCATTGCCGGTATTACGGCTACTTAATGACCGAGATACATCTGCGTTATGGTGATAGATAGGGAACATTAAGGCTAAATACACACTTATATTGAAAGTCGAGCGATCGTCTATAGACATGTTGCGAACTGTCTATAGATATGTATGTATAGAGAAAATATATATAGACAGTCTAGATACTTTGTTGCGTGTACACGCTTGAAAGCCTTGTTGCTCGTTAGTTGCTAAAAATGGCTGACTTTGTTGTTTTTTTTGTTGTTTTTTTTAACTGCTTTACATCTCTCAACAGCTAGGTCTTTAGAGACGGGAAAGGATGGGGGGCAAGGATGGGGGCAAGGAATGGGAAGGAATTCGGCCATGGCCTTTTGAAGGAAGCATCCCGGCATTTGCCTGGAGTGATTTGGGAAACCATGGAAAACCCAAATCTGGATGCCCGGACGGGGATTCGAACCGCCGTTCTCCCGACTGCGAGGTGAGAACGCTAACCGTTACACCGCCCCGCTCGGTGACTTTGTTGGTATCGCTGCTTGCTAAATTCTAATCATGGACAATGAAAATAAGCGAAAATAGAAGCGTTGGTGGAAACGTGAAATTTTTTACTAACACCACATAATAATATTTTCTGTTAGTAGGTTGTTATTGTTAATAATCATCAGTATTTTAAAAAAATTGTTTTTTGTTCCATACCCAAGTGTAAAAATTAAATAAAAAAGATTTTTAATCTACCGTACTTACAATGTCTTCTTACAATGTCTTCTGCACTTCCTTATTCACTATTTTCGTCTTCATCGCAGTCTGTGCGTCTCCTACCCCTTGATTCTAAACCTTACAGTAGAAATAACAAGTGTTCGTATCTCTCTTTACAGGAGATTATCCCCGCCTCTTCACTTGATTAACGGTAAATCTTTCTCCGTAGGCCACGCCTTGATAGTAAAAAAAACAAAAATAAAGAAATTCGACCAGGCCTTCTCCAGAGTTCACCGAAAATAACTGACTACAAAGTCTACCAAAACGTCCACACTACGAAATATTGCGCGACATCGTTTAACAATTGTCTCATGTCTCCCATTTCAAATGGGAGACCAAAGTTCTGCGATTTTGTTTCAAAAGCATGTCTATAGACATGAATTTGTCTCCCGATTGTCTATATACAATCGCTCGATTTCTTATGGGCATTGTCCAGATACAAGAATCGCTAGTGTGTACAAGGCCACTCAGTGTGAGACATACGGCAGACGTGTCTGTGCAAACAGTGAAGAAAGATGTAGCGTGAATGAGATATGGCAGCAGAAGACCGACCCAAGTACCTCTGCTAACAAAAAACCATCGGCTACCGTTCCTTATCTGTTGGGACCTATGTGACTAGAAAAACATTGTGTGGACAGATCATACAGATGACGCATGATTCAAAATGGTGAGGAGCCATTCATAAATTACTTCACACGTTAAGGGGGAGGGAGGGGTTCAACAATGTGTGACAAAAGAAGGGGGGGAGCGCTTCATAAACTCCGTGACGTCACACGTATAACTCGTATCACTTTTTGTCACGTGGCTACCGCGCGAGTTCACGCTCGCTGTACCTATGGTGACGCACGTCGACCGCCTTTCACATACGCCGAAAAACCAATACCGCCTTTGAGGCTGCGGCAGAATATGATTTACGTATACTTATTTAAACGATCGTGTGGCATCCGTGGTCTATATCTTTCATCAAACAAAGGCACTAACCAACACAATCACATAAGTGCGAACAATAGGTTTTACCCATCACGAAGATTCCGTCCTCAAAGAATTGCAGATAGTCGTGGCAGGGAAGTTCTTTGTTAGATAACCGATGACGATGCTATATGGTTGGATGAAGAAGAAGTTGACACATGAAATGTTCCTAACATTAGCTTAATCGAAAACTAAGTCACTTATATCCGGCAAAGAGTAAAAATTTAAAACATTACATAACGATTAAACTTTTTTTTTTTTTTTTTTTTTTTTTTTTTTTTTTTTTTTTTTTTTTTTACATTTCATTCCTCCCAGCAGAAGGCTGGGAGGCGGGCTGCTGGAGAGTCATGAGGACTCTTTTCAGCCAATCTACTGCTACGGGGAGGGAAGGGGGATGGAAGGTCGGCCGCGGCCTTGTAGGGAACCATCCCAGCATTCGCCTAAGTGTCTGAGGGAAACCACGGAAAACCTCAGACAGGATGGCCGAACCGAGTTTAACCCCGGTCCTCCCGAATGATAGGTAGGAGGCCAATATTGGCCTCCTCCCATCTCGGTGAACGATTAAACATTTCTCAGATGTATTTTATTGAAATATTTTTATAAATTAACTGCGAGAAATAATATTTTATTCTGTAAATACATTTTAGGTTGAGTGTCAGCTCTTTTTAAGTTTCCACAACTCACGTTCGTCAGTGGTAGTCCCTTCAGAATACTAAATTATTTGAGGTAAAAGCATAATATGTTACGATTACTAAATAGCGATGAGATTTCCAAGAAGAAAACGTTACACATACATAGGTACGACGACGGACAAACTCATCAAAAGTATAACGAGTTTCGAAAACATTTAAAATTATTATTAAGAATAACTTTGATGTGCGTAAATAACTAATTTTACAATAAAAAATATTATAATAAAAATTTCCAATTATAAAATAAAACAGCGGAAAATGCGTATATATATAAAAGTTACAGCTTTTGAGCAGTGCACAACTACCAAATTAATTGTCATATTACATTTATTAAGTTTGCTTTTCGTAGCGTTTCATAGTTAAAAAAAATATTAGTAAAATTTGCGGCTGAAAAAACGTGGATCTGCTTTTCAATTACATGTTGCTAATGAAAGCAACTTAAAAAAAAACTTTAATAAAAAATTAAATTACTCATGATTTCTGCTGTAACCACTAATGCCAATTATGATTCCGGCTTAGGATAAAATTGAAACTTTCATTAATGTTGTTGCTTGACCAAAGTTTATGCATTACGATTTATTTGCTTTTTTATGTATTTTACTGACCACTTCCGTTAATGGTCTTTGTTCATGTTCGCTGTACGTGAGTTTTAGGTTGTTTATAGAAGACATCATACCTAATATGTCACCGAATCGATTATTCTGGCAATTCATTTCTTTGGAGTTGCTCAACTGTTTAATAATATGGAATGTGTATTAAGTTCTCTGGCCGTCACAGATATTATAACCAATGATTAGATTATGAATGTTTGTCCAGTATCATTAAAAAAATAAAAACAAAGTGATGCTTTAAAAGAAAACTGGAGTTTTTTATATTTTGGAGAGTGAACTTTAAGGCCCAAATACAAGTTTGTTTTTAAGCAATTATACGATTGCTCTATCGTCCCTGTTCGTGTTTAATACCTGCCTCTATTAATGCTTCCGAGTTCTTCAAGCTCAAGAGATTTTATTCACCCTGAAACACAGGTCAAGTTTATATTGGGTCAAATCAGGTCAACCTGTCATAATCTTTCATCGTAAAAACTGAAACTATTCTAGACCCGTGACGATACGCAAAAAACAGTCACGGGATTACACTAGTTTTAAATATAAATATATCAGTAATTATGGAAGTGCTGTTTTAAATTAATAATTTCTAAATTTAAAACTGAAAAATATGTGACGTGACACCAAGGGAGGGAGGTCACACAAATGTGACCACATGTGACAATGATTTGGGGGGGGGGAGGTAGGTAGCTCCAAAAATCATGAAATTCGTGTGTCGTAATTTATGGATGGTCCGGAGGAGCTGAAGGTAGAGTTGGATTGTGACCCAAACCCCATGAGACCACGAACTCAGGTTGTCAGGAAGGAACTATGCAAGCTGGCAGTGGGTCTATCTCTGTATGTGCTGTACGCCATGGAGTGGGTCCTCTGGTCAAACTGAACCGACCATGGTTACCATGGAGGATTTATCCCATGTAACGGTCATACGTCCCGTAAATTCGGAAAATGTTAAAAAATAAGATTGAATAATATTTATTTTGTGTGCAATTAACATAAAATGATGTTATAAGACATTAATAAGAAGTTTTTGTTAAGAATCTATGATAGCAAAGAAAGAATATGTGCACTGGTCGTGGAGATTACATAGAAGATAAGTGTGAAGAATGAAAATGGATCGATAGGATGGAAGTGATTGACCAGAAATGGCGGAACTGAAATTGGAAATGGTGCCGCTAGGGAGTTGCCGGACTATAAAAGAACAATGAAGGGGGCTACCATGGAGAATGTAGCCCTTCATGGAGACTCTCTGGAGCATATGAATGGGTTAGTGTCCCTGTTGCCTTCCCCAGATTGTGTTTGTATGTGTTATCGAAGGTGAAGATGATTGTGGTAATGTGTATAGTATAGAACGTTGCGTTGTCCGTACCTACAAAATGCCAATCTCTGTCAAGACGTTCTGTCACGCGGTGACGTCACGCTATGACGTCACGCTTCTCGCCTCTGCTTACAACGACCAGAGATGATGTTGCTGGTTATGCGCGTTTTATATTTAGTTAAGCATCCGCGAACGAATGAATTCTGAGAATACTGAGTATGTATTTCGATTAAGTCGACATATTAAATATTAGTTGCTTATGTTTATTTAATATTCGTTCAATGTAGGAGCATTGATTAAATTCTTTGCCCATTGATATGTAAGTAAATGTTTTAATTTTCGATTAGCGTTGTTGGCGTCAGTTTTGATTAGATTGTTAGTTAGCTACAACTGGCATTTGATGTTAGGGACTGTGTATAAACCACGTAGCTCCATTTTGGCCTCCTGTGAACACCCCCCCCCCCCCACGTAGCCCTACGTGGTTTTTGCTAATATCCCCCCCCCCCTCACCCACGTAGCACGTAGCTTTTTTCCCTTTTGATTCCAGAAGACATTTTGTACTGTTTTCTCTTGTCAGACTATTGTAAATTACATACGGAGATAATTAACTGAGGAAAATAAATATTCACATGATGTTGTGTGTTCTGTTCATCATTTTAACTGTGAAAAATGTTATGAAAGGAAAGCTACGTGGCCTGGCTCGGAACCCTCCCCCTCCCCCCCCCCCCCCCACGTAGCCTAGCATAGCCTTCCAGCAACCCCCCCCCTCCCCCCACCCCTGGACCGAGCCACGTAGTTTGTGCACGGTCCCTTACAGCAAAGGGCATGAGTAATTTTTTTTTTTAAACTACAATTTAAATTGTTTTGATGAATGTGCTGTTACTGAAATCATAACTTCGTTTGAACGAAAGTAGTTCCACACTGATCGTGATGTTTGCTGCCTGGACTACAATTAAAACTAATATTACGTGGCATAACGTGAGTTGTTAACATTTATTTATATTTTCCTTCGCGTTCACTGACGCCATATTTCTGAGCTCATTATTTCGGCCGCCTGTAACTGTGTCAGCCATTCAAACGTTGCAATATCGTCCCGAATCATGGTTAACAAAAAGGAAAGGTGTAAGAACCCGTGAATTATTCGAATCAAGTTTATATCGCGATGCATCATTGACACCAAGGGGACATCCATAAATTACGTGAGGTGTTTTTCTGGATTTCTGGCCCCCCCTTCCTCTCTGGTAAGATTTCGTGAGATCTGGCCGAACCCCCCCCCCTCCCCCCTATAAATCACCCTCTTAACTTTGTTTTTTTTTTAGGTCTCACCCTTCTAAATCCAGTCACGACCCCCACTTTTCCCCCCTCTATTACACCTCACGTAATTTATTGATGCCCCCCAACATGCGAGAAAGTGGATGTATTAATTCGTGTGTGACTGAAAATTCCATTTTCTAGCGGCAATTTTTGTGGTTAGGTTGAAATTGCAACCTGGACCAGCATAGCAGCTGAAACATTTTAATACTACAGCGCAAGTTACGAAGAATTGCCTTCAGATTTATTTGATAACTATTCTTTTTAGGTAAGCAACTAAGAAGACACCACTTGCCAGAACACTGCGATCAACCGAGCTCTGTGGATAGTATGTAATGTGAGATGGAGATCAAAGGGTGAAACCTGGTGCCGAGCCATTCAGGCCTATTCCTAAGAAAGATACAAAGGAGCCGCCTGGCTTAACGTTCCCATCCGAAAAGGTATCACCGTAAACACTGTGGTATGCTCTCACTCCATAGGCACTTCGGATAGGTTTGGAATTCAAGCCAGAACTTAGCAGCACAATCTGGTAATTAGGATTTGTGCACCACTATTTATTTATTTATTTCCATTTACATTTGACCCAGCATCTAGAGGCTAAACTGGGCCGCTAATATTCACTTAAGACCATGTTAAAAAACAAATTATGTTAATAATACTATTAATGTAAATAATCCCATAAATGCGGTAGCAACTAAAACAGGAAAAAGTTACAGTTGAATATCTAATCCTAATAAATCAGCACTACAAAACAACACAAAAAAAACCGGAAAAATAAAATGTACTCCTAATCCTGCTCATTGAACTAGGTACTAAATAGATCTTTGACTGTCCAGCTTGTAAATGAAATCTCATTATTGTCCTCACATCCAGGTGGCTTGTCGAAGGGTGAGTGAGTGACGTGAGACCATAGCTCTCACTCCTGGTATCGACTGCGGTGGAGACCCCAGCTCTTCAGGAAGCTACCCTCCTGGAATACATCCAGCAGTCACTCAGAAGTGAGATTCCTCTGGAAAACTCAGAGGTGACTACGGCAGGTCATGATGGATGTCTACGTCGTTTTCCGCCCTCAGCTTTCTTCCGCTCCAGATACTTCTGCTTTTCAATTTGAGAGGCTTGTGATGTCCCCTTGGTGACGGGAAATTTGTGCGTGTGAATTAGCCAGTTTCGGGCCCGGCCGAAACATTTCGCGTTTCTTTGTCATCGGCGAGAGCCAGGTGACTCCTACCTGCGCTGAAAGGCCGAACGATTTATGGCCCTAAAGTTAAAAGCTTTAAGCATTCAAGGAAATTCAAAGGACAGTATAGGAGATGTGCCGAAAGAAGGTTTCTTGGTAGAATAGAAAGTTGAAACTAGAGAAACGATACTTCCCAGAAAAAGTTAGGTTGCGCCACACCTCTGTTGGGAACCAGCGAATCAAACAGTGTGTTACGAACTTTTATAAACCATAAAGGTTTTTATTTTGCATGAGGAGTGCCAATGGAGATCGAAGACGCCCCGCCAAACGCTGCCACTGGCTGAAATTTCCCGCGTCAGCTAAAACTCCTGAGCCTGCAAGTCTTCGACGGGGCCAACAAGCGGGGAAGAAGACACTCTGTTTCAGACTAGCAAACAATCCGCAGCGGCGCACTCTGGGAGATTGCCGGAGAGGTCACTCACTACCTGCGGGGAGGTACCTCGCCAAGTGGACGACACCAATGACCTTGCGCCCAGCTGATCAACAGGGTCCTTGAGTCTGTTTTCTACGCAACTCATCTGCTGCGGTAAAGAACTCCGGCGATGTATAGACACGCTTGCATCATTAAACCCTAGGCAACGCTCTGAGATTTGAATCATGCTCTAAATTGTTCAAACTTTGTTTAACTTTGTAAACTCCTTAAATATTCAGTATTGTTAAATAAACCAATCAATTTTATATTCAAAGAAAAAATAGGTGTTGTAAACCCTGCTTTCAATAACTTCCTTTCCAATGTAGGCTATCAGTACATCATTTTAATAGTTGAAGATATGTGTTTTTAATGGTAATTTCAAAAGTACTATTGCTTTGATAAAAAGTATTTCAGAATTGGACTGTCGCTTCTCTCTGATAGAGAACACTTCCATTCTTGGCGCCTACCCGGGATTAATTTTGCAAATTAACGTATTAATTAATGCATCTCATTAACTTTTTAAAATTTTAACAACGTCTAAAAAACAAGACCCTACAGGATATTTCCGCACTTTCATTTAGAAAGTGCCATAGTCTCTCTGAACGCCACTACCTTACCCTGGCCCCCAAGTAGTGACGGTGTACCTGAGTTCGAACCAGCCAACTCTGAGTCAGTGCAGCAAACTTTCACGGTGCCCCAACTGAGCCAACGGGGCGTGCAATTTGTTTTATGAGTGTAGCTAACTGTAGTTTACTAGTGCGAGCCCGTGACCGTTTATTGCGTAGCGTCACAGGTCTGGATTAGTTCCAGTTTTTAGAGTCAAAGATTATTACAGGTTGACCTGTTCTGGCTAAGTACGAACCTGTCCTGCGTTTCACTCTTAGGGCGATTAAAATCTGTCGAGCCGCGGAAATCAGAAGCATTAATAGACGTATTAAACACGGACAGCGACGATCGCACAGTCGTATAATTGTTTCAAATGTCAATTGTTTCAAATGTTTACACAAACTTGAATTGTGTTTGACCCTGAAAGTTTACTCGGTAAAATTTAAAGAAATTCTTTTTAAAGGAAGTGCGTAATTGTTTCTAAAGCATCACGTTGTTTTTAATTGAGGCTGTAATAAGATTTATAACGTAATCTTTGGCCATAGTGTCTGTAACGGCCAGAGAAGTTAATATACATTTCATGTTATTAAACATTGAGGAACTTTGAAGAAATGAATTGGTAGGATATTCCATTCAGGAACATATTGGTCTGATGTTAACTTTGAATAACCGTATAACTCACGTACAGTGAACGAAAGTGGTCAGTAAAATGCGTAAAAATAAAACAAACAGTATGTATAAACTTTGGTCAAGCAACAACATTAGCGAAAGTATTAATTAAATTGAAACTTAGCCTATTCCGGAATTACAATTGGAATCCGTCGTTACAGCAGAGAAAATG
>JARYHS010006626.1:0-67313 GCA_031002005.1 Vandiemenella viatica
GCCAGATCAGGGCTGTACGGAGGATGATCTAGAGTTTCCCATCGAAGTCAATGCACTGCCTAAACGTTTGGTTTTGTGCACATCCGTTAACATTTTCGGTACCCAACGTGAGCACAATTTTCGGTAATTCAAGTGCTCGGTCACAATGCCATGCAAAACACCACGAGAAACATTAGGAAAGTCATCACACAAGGAGGAAATCGTAAAGTGTCTGTTTTCTCTCACCTTATTGTCCACTTTCTGCACCAAACTTTAATTAACTACCGAAGGGCGCCCACTCCGTTGTTCGTCATGCACATTTGTGCGGCCATCTTTAAATGCTCTCACCATTCCATCATTCAAGTTTTGTCCGTAAACTGCACAGATCTCATGATGAATATCAATCGGTTTTAGGCCTTTAGCACAAATCTTATAACAGCCCGTACTTCACAGTCGACGGGACTCACGATTATCGGAGGCATCTTAAACACTCAGTGAACAACGTAAACAAGGAAGAATTAGACTGCAGTGGCGTCAGTGCGTAGGCAAGAGATGCAGGTACCTAGTGCGCACGCGCGGAACGGCGACCGTAGTGCTGCAGCCACGGTGTGACAAAACGGTACTTACTTAAAAAATACACCTCGTAATTACTGAAATTGTCCAAAAGGTACCAGAATTTATGAAGAATATGTTAACACTGTTATCATAAATAACTAAAAATAATAATGTGTCCCGTAAAATTTTGTTAGATCTACTGAAATTAATACAGTGTGCCCATAAGAATGTCAGGAATTTGCACTCCTTGAACTTTATATTTACTATCTTCAACCAAACCACAATGAAATTCAGCTGACAAGCTTAATGGCCTGTTTCATTGCAATATTTTGCTTTCACAATCCTAAAGGCTATATCATATGGTTTTTCAGGGGCCAAAATCCTTTGGTATTATCCTCTTACCAATTAAGTTGGCATGATTCCTTCTCTCAGCCACAGAGTGTGGTGGGTGAGTGGTAATGCTCTGGCCTTGCATTCAGGAGGATGTGGGTTCGAACACTCGTCTGGACATCCATATTTGGGTTTTCCATGGTTTCCCCAAATCACTCCAGGCAAATTTGGGGATGCTTCCTTCAAAAGCCCATGGCCAAATTCCTTCCTTTTCCTTGTCCTCAATCCCATCCTACCTCTAATGATGATAAGGCATAAAGCCATTAGAAAAAAATATTCTTTCAGCCTCCTCTCCTTGTAAGTTCTATGTCCCAGAGAATAGTGATTCTGAGAAGTAGGCAGGTCCACCTGATATTTCTGTAGATACACCATGACAAATGGAGGATCATGTTCACCATTCAAAACTTTTAACCAGAAAATCACAATTTTTGTTTCTAACATTATGCCTCTAAAATTACAAATTATGTGATGAGTCAACACCATCAGTAGTATTTAATGTTTTTATGTGTTGTTACCTCATTTCAGCATTGTTCTTATAAAAATAGTGTCCATCTAAACATTTTTTTTCGACAATTCACACCTTGTTAATTGTATGTAAGAACTAACTCATACTGTGCCCATTTTTTGGGTTTAGAGGACAAATACATAATACTTCTTCCTTTATCCCCTACATATTGTTACATCACTATGTAAATCTTCAGTTTTAGATATGAACTTTTAAACTGTGAAAACTGCATCAAAATATAGGCAGTTTTTAAGTAAAAGAATCTGATGTTAAGATTCTTAGGTTTCAAATTGTGAAATCACTATCAAAAGTAGTTCAGTGATTTTGATGTTAAGCCACATTATAAGAAATAAAATTGAATGTTGAGATTATTTCCTGGTGAGGTGGTGTGTGGTGTACTGTCAGAAGACATACCTGAGATTTTAAGTCCATCCTAAGCTTTCAAACTGTGGAAACTCCCTCAGGATCTCTTCAATAGTTTCTGGCTGATGCAGACACAAAAAAGCTGTATTACAGATGTATATGATGATAGATCAGCTTGCCTTTAAGTCATGCCAATAAAAGTATATAAGCTGAAATATTTTAAAAAGAATTAGCCTGGTGACTTATATCATAAGAGTGTTCAATAAATAAAACTAATTTGGCCTTAACAACCAGAAACTGAGCATGGTGGGTGAGCGCTCTGGCCTTGCATTCGGGAGGACGCTGGTTCGAATCCCCGTCTGGGCATCCACATTTTGGTTTTCCATGGTTTCCCAAAATCACTCCAGGCGAGTGCTGGAATGCCTCCTTGTAAAGGCCATGGCCAAATTCCTTCCTGTTCCTTGTCCCCAGTCCTATCCTGCCTCTAATGACCTCGATGTCGACGAGGCATAAAGCCACAAGGAAAAAAACCGGAAAACTGGTTTCAATTTCCTGTGCATCCTTCCTCTGTTTACTGGATTAATGGGGCCTACATATTACTGTGTAATCTATACTACAGATTGCTGTAGTTTATTTCACATTAACAAAGCATAGCTTTGCTAGATGTAAAGTTCAGTTTAGAGTACATAAAAATTCCAGCTGAAACCAAGCTTCAAACTTGAACCCCATAATCTACGCGGTCTATCCCAAAAGTATCCAAACTTCCTTCATATTTCCCCACTGGTGTTATTATGCATCATCAGACTGGTGACATACTTTGATGTAGTCCCCATTTGATTGAAGACTATGCTCCCAACGCCCTTTCCACTTAAAAAAAAAACACGCACACTTTGAGAGCATTCGTCGGATTAGTTTTGAGTGTTTGTGATCAAATCAGTGTCCTTTGAGTGGCATTTATAATCTTGGGAACAGCCAAAAGTCACAGGGAGCTACATCACATTGCTCCGACTTTGGTGCGCTTTTTTGGCCGTGGCTCCGACGACAGTTCCCACTGTGAAGACTGTCATTTTGTTTCAGGATCATAACCATAAACCCACGATTCATTACCAGTTATAATCTTTTTAAGCTTATTTTCATCATTATTGACCATTTTCAAATTGTCCTGAGCGATATCAAGGTGAAGGTTTTTCTGCTCCACCGTTAGCAAATTTGGAATGAATTTCGCACACACTGATTGATTTGCAAATTTTCAGTTAAACTCTTCCAAACATTAGTTTTCAGTATTCCAAGATCACATTCTAGTTCTTGCACAGTCAATCAATGAGCTTTATTGATTGCAAGTCACACACATTGGATATAATGCTGTGTTTTTGTTAATATTATGTGGTGTTTTTGTCATTGAAGGTTGCCCAGAGCATGGGTTTTCTGTCAAGACGTGCAACCATCTGTGAACCTTTTATTTGTGTTTTGCTCAGACACTTGCCCCCAAATGCCGTCTTCATCATTTCGATGGTCTCCACACAATTCTTTTTGAGTTTAAAGCAAAATTTAATGCAAATTCGGTGCTCCAATCTTTGTCATTTTTTACAATAGCAAAATGTGACAAATGTACAAACCACTTTGTAAATGGATGCACGCTGCATGTAAACTAAGGCATCCTACTGACAACTGCAGCATCTAGGGAGTTTGTGAAGCTTTACTGTGTACACTCATATCTGGCATATGGCACTAAAATTGTTAGGAGTGAAGATATGAAGGAAGATCAGATAATTTTGGGGTAGACCTTGTACAATCGGATTATGTAATCAAAGACACATGCATACTCGACCAAATTTGTTATGAGACTTTGACATGATTTTTTGGTCGTTTTCAAAAATCGTTTGTTGTGTAGAATGTATTATAAAAGACTGAAATAAATGAACAAAAGATAGACAAAACATCAGAGCATCTATTATTGAAATATTATATAGTTGTATTAAAGGTATCCACAGTTATAACTGGATGACAAAATTCTCTTGAGTGTTACTGATTTGGCGGATTGATCAGCATAACAACTCACTTCCATAAAAAACAAATGTGAATGTCCTTGTTTTCGATAGTACTGTTGTCGGGTATTTGCCATTCATAGGTTCCAGTCAGTGATAGGAAAAGGGATATTTTATTGTTTGTATAAGATTATAAAACTAAGTTGTATTGCGTTACAAGTAAGGGAAATGAAGCAGCATGAGGAACCCACATGTAACGAGATAGGTTGGATGTAGTCACCAGAAGGTTGCAATATTATCATGACCAGACTGCTACATGAGCAGTGATGAAATTCAGTGTAAAGTCACAACCATAGTTTTCAAAGTGTGGGATACAAGTACAGATGCAAAAACAACGCATATTGCTCTATTGTGGATAGGGCTTGGGAAGTGTTTATTCAGAATAAGGTCTACTGCACACTGGTTTCTTTCCAGCAGTTTGCTGTACTTAAATCATGAACAATCAGTGAGAGCAGTTTCTAATACTAAAATAGGTAAAGGCTACACCTATTTAAAGTGTAGCAGATAATTATGTGGGGTATTTGTTAGTTGGTAGTATAGGATAATGTTTATAAACTGGTAGCATCTTAGAGACAAACCCACTGTATGTAGTTTTAGTACCGGATATGCTACAACTATATCATAGTAAACTTATTTCTACACACTGTACGAAAAAAATAAAATTAAAATAAAGATTTAGTGTGTACTTGTGGAAATGCTGCCACCGAGCATGGTGGATGAGCAGTAACATTCTGACCTCGCATTGAATTCCTTCCGGGCCATTCAGATTTGTTTTTTTTTTTTTCCTATGGTTTCTCCAACTCACTCTGAATGCTGGGATGGTTCCTTGATGAAGGCCATGGCGAGATTCCTTCACATTCCTTGCCCCTCATTCCTTTCCCACCTGTAATGACCTCGATTTCGACAAGGTGTTAAGCCAGAAGCAGGGGGGAAAAAAGAGTTTTTATATCTTGATGGAATAAAATTACTGTAACAATGGTATAATGGTGCTCTGCCACATTCGAGGGCTGTCTGAGTAGTTCTTGGCCTTGACCATAGATGGCAGCACTACCCATGTGATTTTTTCCATGCAAGTTGGTGCATGTGCCAGACGCACCTGCAAGAAATTGGAAATTCTACATTGTAGTTTGGTCTGTACAGTTGTTTGATGCAGTTGCGGTGCGGAGTTGTACCAGAGATGGAAAAAATCGAGTATCGTGCAGTTATAAAATTCTTCATAAAAGAAGGTTTAACGCCATCTGAAATCCACGGAAGATTTTTAAAAGTGTATGGGGACTCTTCTCCTTCATATTTGACAGTTAAGAAATGGGCTGTTGCGTTCAAACGTGGCCGTAGCTGTCTTGAAGATGATGAATGCGAAGGACGTCTGAAAAGTGCAACAACTCCAGAAATCGTCCAGAAAGTCCGCGATATGGTTTTGGATGATCGACAAATAAAAGTGTGTCAGATTGCAGAGACCGTAGGGATATCAAAAGAACATGTGGGATACATTTTGCATGAAGTATTGCATATGAAGAAGCTTTGTACAAGAGAGGTTCTGCATTTGCTCACTGTTGATCAAAAGCACATCCGCATGTGACTTTCTGAACAGTGTTCGGAGCGTTTCAACAAAAATAAAACTGATTTTGTGCGTCGATTCATAACTATGGATGAGACATGGGTTCACCACTACACGGCAGAATCAAAACTACAGTCAAAGCAGTCCACAGAAGCTGGTTGTTCAGGTCCAAAGAAGGCCAAGTTGGTTCCATTGGCAGGGAAGGTGATGGCGTCAGTTTTTTGGGATGCTAAAGGTGTTTTGTTCATTGATTACCTTGAAAATAATAAAACAATAATTGGACAATACTATTTCGATCTTTTAGACACCGTGGATGAAAAAATTCGTAAGAAAAGGTCCAGTTTGAGGAAGAAGAAAATCATATTTCATCAGGACAATGCACCTGCCCACAAGAGTCTTTTGGCAATGGAAAATTAAGAGATCTGCACTACGACGTGTTGGAACATCCACCTTATTCCCCAGATTTGGCTCCCTCCAACTTCTACCTATTCCCAAAACTCAAACTTTCTTGCTGGTCAGTGTTTTTCTTCAAATGAAGAGGTGATTGCAGCTGTAGATGGATATTTTACAGGCCTTCCAGAAAGCCACTTCAGGGATGGTATAATGAACTTGGAACATCATTGGACTAGGTGTATCAGTGTCCAGGGAGACTATATTGAGAAGTAAAAATGATTTGGTAAATATCAAATTGGTTTTATATTTTTAGGCTAGGATTTTACAGACCGCCCTCATAGTTTATAATTAAATATGGAATTACGGGTGCTAGATATCTGCAAGGTCTTGCTTGATCTTGGGTAGCTAGCCTGTCCCTCCTCTTTCCCTGGCTGGTGAGGAATTATTAATGTTATTGTCTGTGAACTATTTCCCAGCTCACCTGCTGTGGTCATGGTTCTTCTTCCAACCTTGATCTTCCCAGCCCTTGCACAGCATTCAACGCCATCTCTGCTTTCCTATTTGGTGCTTGTGGAACACAGCATTGTAGTACAAAGCCTGTTATTTCATGCACAGCCAAAAAAAAAAGTGTAACACAACAGTTAAAAGAAAATTGATTTTATATAGTATGAAAATATAAACAAAGATGGTGAAAGTAACCTCCATTCCCCAAAATCGCTTCCCAAAGTTAGGGAGAAGGGCTGCAACAACTACCTGTTCTCCAGAAGAAGGAAAAAAAAGGGTGCAAGACAAAGATTCAATATTTTAACTGATCATTTAGTTAGGGGAGAGAGGAATCACATGCCAAGGTCATTGGGTGTGCTTCTGGCAAACCCTATCAATTTGTTGTGCTGACTGTGGTCATGAAACACAATATTTTATCTCTTGTTGTGCTGTCATTGCCCTCTTGCATTCATTTTTGGTTAGTATTGTCCTTTATTATTATTACTGTACATCGTTTCTGTCAGTGTTCTAATAAATTTTGCTCCAAACTAGTAACAAAACCTGCAATTAAGAAAATAATTGTTATGCGCTAAATAATAATGCTTTTATTTATTTGTGTGTGTGTGTGTGTGTGTGTGTGTGTGTGTGTGTGTGTGTGTGTGTGTGTGTGTGTGTGTGTGTGTGTGTCGAATCCATTCGGGAAAGATCAGGAATTGGGCGGGTTGAATGGAGTACCCGGTTAGAGCAGATGGCTAGTCAGCGAAGGTAGGCTGTAGATATCCCTCGGATAGTGGAGAGTAACTATGAGAACACAGCAGATACAAGGATCTGGTTTATTACACTGTCTCACAATACACAATGACAGATAGCGGAATGATGTAGCCTCGGCGGTCAGGCAGGAAGAGAGCTCCATGTGCTGTCCGCCGCCTTTAAGTAGCCCCTCGTAGATGTCGCTGTGGCTCTGCTCGCTGCGTCTGCAGCGCCCTCTATATATATATATATATATATATCGGCTTTTTATTATAAACCTACAATTTTTCTTGAATTATGTTTGTTTCTATTGTTACTTTAGAAACTTCTAATAAGTAATGTTACTAAATGATTCTTGTACCCTGGAATGAATGGAAATAATTACACCGAAGTTGATATTAATATTTTCCAATAGACTGGTAGTTTTCTTAAGGAGAGGATTTTTGCTACTTTATAAATTTATATTACTGATAATATAGATTTATATTTTTTCTTTTTAGATGATGTTGTCCTAGCATTGACCACTACTGGCACTGTCAAGGTGTGGACACTTCAGGGACAAGAACTCAAAACTCAAGAACCAATATATGAAAATGAGAGCAAGCAAATTCGATGTTTGAATGCTTTGTGCATGACTTGCTGTTCTTACAATCAACGTACTGTTCTGATTGTGTGTTCAAAGTACTGGCAGGTATGTGATATAATTCTTGACTGCCTTACCTGTGATCCATGTTGTAACACACACTCTCCCCAGGTTGGCCTTTTAAGTTGCATGGTTTGTTATGTTGCCATATATTTTACTTAAAATAGTGGTGTTTATTGTCTACATTCTCTTTGAATCAATGTGATGTGTTGTATGTGTTATTATGATTATTATTTTTTTTTTCTGTTTTCTTCTTTTTTTCTTTTCCTTGGCATTACATGACTGCCTATGGATTTCATTCCATAGTAGATCCAGGATTGTTTTAATTCTAATTAATAGGTTGTTAATGTCTACTGGACTTTTCATAGCAGGTACTATATCAACACAATATCTTGTATGAACCAGACACTCGAATATTCTGATACATTCTGCACAGAGAACATGAATACATAGAATCAATTGTTACACTCAGTTAACTTCTATCACCATCATGATAATCAGGTCTTCTGCCTTCTGGCACATTCCTGATACCATTGCAGTCTGTTTGTTTCCACCCTCCCATACTATATTTGGTTTTGTTGCTCTTTTACCTATTCTATTTTTTCTTGCTACTAGTTCCTCTAGAGCTATTTTTAAAAGCAATTTATCTCTCTTATTAATGTTGTTTAAAAGTGTTCTCTGCTCCTCCAGTTTAATCAGCACCTCTACATTTCTTGCTTCATCTTTACCTGCCTTAATTCTCCTACCTACGTGAATGATCTTGTCTTCTCTTTATGTTCCAAATAGCAGTCCACTTCATAGAAAGCGCCTTACCATTATTTTTCTTAGTTAAATTAATTCTAGTGTATGATAAACATAACTTCCTGGTAAAAGCTTAACTGACCATCTTTATTCTTCTGTATAAAACCTCCAATTCATTGTCAGAACGCTGCACTTTTTTGCACATTTAGTTCTTTGTTATTACAACCTTCCTATCCTCTCCTCCTAAGGAATATGGCGAAGGAGATGCAGTTTAAAAGTGTGTAACTGATGCAGGTCTTGAATCGCCATCATTTGCCAGTTTTGAACCCAGCTGTGAGGCAGGTAAATGCGGAGAAGGGAGTTCTGCGTGGCAAGGGTATTGGGTCTTTCATAGAGGTTCTGCCTATTAACACTGTTAGGTGATGTTTCTCTAGGCATGGCCTACAACAAAATAAGAGGAAGGAATGGGTACTCCTAAGTTGTTAACTAAAGCTGTGGGGGAGCCACTTCCAAATACGATTGAGTTAGGACTTTTTTTTCCCTTGTAATTTAATGGCTGCTGGTAAGGGGATAAAAATAGATGACCAATTATATAACCACAGTGGTAGAAATCATGAATACCAAAAAAAAGAGAAGTTTATCTTGCTCGATCCATGGATAGTAAAAACCTTCTGTGAGCTCATTTTTCTGACCATCTCTTCATACGTCTACCAATATCTTATCTTCCAGTAGAATGGTATTGCAAGGCAAGAGTTACAATTCTGTCATTACCCATCCTTAGAACTTGGTCCTCCCAATTTTCTCTCTTTTTTTGGGAAATTCTGTCATTCAAAGAAGAGAGATTCAGTTTTGGCCTGATTTCCTCATTCCATCTATCTTTTAGGGAATATCCCGTTACTACTCTAAGAACTTTATTTTGGGTGATTGTATTTTTTATATTATTATTATTGCATTGTACTTCATTTGACCTCGTTTCACTACCAACAATAAGAGTTGGTACTGGTTCCTTTGCTTTATAAAATTTGAGTCTCCTCTCTGGTTTTACCTTTCAGTTTTTGTCGAATTATTCTGCACATTTATTGAAATTAATTACATTTCTTCTTCACTTCATCTTTATTAAAGGATAATTCACAACTGAGGTAAGTAAAGCCATTGGTTCGTTGTCAGTCACTGTTTTAACTCTGATAGAATACTTCTGTTGCCATGCCATAACTTTAGTTTTTGTGTGAGATAGTTGCAGATTGTTATCTTTAGTAAATAACATTTTAATGTATCTATTGATTTTTGGAGTCCATCTTCATTTTCTGGTTAGATCTGCAAATAGCATAGTGTTTATACGCACTAAAGAGCCAAAGAAACTGGTACACCTGCCTAATATCGTGTAGGACCTCCACGAGCACGCATAAGTGCCACAACACGACATGTCATGGACTCGACTAATGTCTGAAGTAGTGCTGGAGGGAATTTACTCCATACCCATGCATCCTGCAGGGCTGTCCATAAATCCGTAAGATTATGAGGGGGTGGAGATCTCTTCTGAATGGCACATTGCAAGGCATCCCAGACATGCTCAATAAAGTTCGTGTCTGGGGAGTTTGGTGGCCAGCAGAGGTGTTTAAACTCAGAAGAATGTTCGTGGAGCCACTCTGTAGCAATTCTGGACATGTGGGGTGTCGCATTGTTCTGCTGGAATTGCCCTAGTACGTCAGAATGGACATGAATGGATGCAGGTGATCAGCCAGGATGTGTATGTACATGTCGCCTGTCAGTCTTATCTAGACATGTCACTCCAAATGCACACACCCCCATACAATTACAAAGCCTCCACCAGCTTGAACGATCCCCTGCTGACATGTAGGGTCCATGAATTCATGAGGTTGTCTCCATACCCGTACATGTCCATCCGCTCGATACAATTGGAAACAAGTCTCGTCAGACCAGGCAACATGTTTCCAATCAACAACAGTCCAATGTTGGTGTTGACGGGTCCAGGCGAGGCATAAAACTTTGTGTTGTGCACTCAGCAAGGGTACACGAGTACGCCTTTGGCTCCGAAATCCCATATTGATGATGTTTCATTGAATGGTTCACATGCTGACGGCCAAGCACTGAAATTGGCAGGAATTTGTGGAAGGATTGCACTTCTGTCTCACTGCACGATTCTCTTCAGTCATTGTTGGTCCTGTTCTTGCAAGATCCGGCCACAGCGATGTCGGAGATTTGATATTTCACTGGATTCCTGATATTCACGGTGCACTCGTGAAATGGTTGTCGGAAAATTCCCACCTCATCGCTACATCGGAGTTGCTGTGTCCCATCTCTCATGCGCCGACTACAACACCACTTTCAAAATCTCTTAAACCGTGATAACCTGTCATTGTAGCAGCAGTAACTGATCTAACGCCTGCACCAGATACCTGTTGTCATATATAGGCGTTGCTGACCGCAGCGCCGTACTCAGAGTGTTTACATATCTGTGTGTTTGTATACCCATGCCTATACCAGTTTCTTTGGCTTTTCAATGTATGTGCTGTTAATTTTTTATTTTTTTTCCAGGATGGACATTTTCCTTCATTTTCCTAACTAGATAATATATATAAGCAAATAAAGTGGTTACACTAAACATTTGGATAGGAGAATAACAACCGCATACCAAAGTTGAAGATTGCTGCAGTATCGAAACTTGGAGAGACGCATACACAATTAGTGTTAAAATTTTTGGTCTCTGATCACTTCTTCAGAAACAGTGTGAGGTAGCTGCCTTATAGAGGCTGCCAGCTAAGTGGGGTTGCAGACCTGTGGCTAACAGCTTGTGGTGGAGGAAAAATCAACATAGTTGGAATTAAGGGTGGGAGATTGAAGGCGTGAACCCAAAAATTATGAAATTGGTAACACAGTCATGGGGACAAGTCAGGGATAGCCGAAGTTGGCGGAAAATGTTGTTATTAATCAGTAAAAATTTCTTTCATATATATATATATATATATATATATATATATAATATAAAAAACAATTTGAATTAAAGCTTTGGTGATTGGTGGTTATGGGGAAAGATAGAGGTGGGGAATGAGTGGAATGGAAGATTCCTGGGTGTTGTCTTAAATTAAGAACCTACAGCTGTCTGGCACCCAATTTGTAGTGGTAAGCCATTTCCCACGTACTCGGCTCAGAGATGCTGCTTCTGTCCAAGACGACTCTGATGGCACAGACGGTGAAGCAAGAACTGAAATTGCTTGTATCGTGTGTGGTGGCATGCTGAGATACTGGGTGTTGAGGGTTTCGGGTGTAGTGCCCCCACACTTGGACACTAGTAAACCTGTGACGAGCTTGGCAGGCCGTGCGGAGAATTGGGTAGGTTCAATGAGAGGACTGAGCGAATGGGTAAGGATCGAGCATAGAAGTCAATCTGGTATCAGACTGAGATTCGTTGTAGGATCATCAGGGTCAAGTGACTTCGTTAATAAATCATATGTACACTATTTACTATGACAACACAGCATGAATACGGTGCCGTAAAAAATATGCAAGTGATATACATTATGAATACTGCCAAAGACTGATAACAATATAAGGTGTTGTTATGCTACCTTCCAAGATCCTGCTATGACATACTTGAATATTGAAAATAGGATCATTATATTATAACTGCGTGGGTATGACATTTACTTTGAGAACAGCAAGCACGTCTGTGACTGGGCGATAATCTAGCCCAGTTAATCCGAGCTATAGACAATATGAAGTACCCCAGCTCCCTATCAATGATTCAACTATGGCTTTCCATGTCCAACCGTACAACCCAACAGTAGAGCCAACGTGTTAGGTGCCACTCCACCGCCCCGCTGACACCGACTTGGCTGTCCTTCCCACGGGTCTGCTGCCTGCCGTGTGCTTTCTGGCATGTCGCCATCTTTTTTTACCTCTGGCTTAGGTCGTGACAGATTTTCCCAAAGATTTTCTGATTTTCCTAAAACTTGTTGATAATGTAGAACTTTTTATTTTGAGTACTTTATGTCCTAGTAAATTTCATAGTATCTGTTTTTGTTTTCTTGCTATTGATTTTTGAAGTCTGATAAACTATCTTTTAGATTGACTATCAAAACTATTTGTTTTAATGTCTGAAAATTCTACATATTTTTATGATTGAGTTCAGGTATCTTACTCCCATGCCTTTAATTACAGAGATGTAACCTTTTCAAAGTTTCTGCTGCACTTTGGCCGCCATTTTTAAATTCAGATTAAATACTTCGAAATTAAATATCTTATATTAGCAGTGTGTTGTTTTGATTGAAACTTATGTCAAACTTACATTAAAAAACTGCACTTTCATAAAAATAGTGTGCCTTCCAGAAATTTGGCCTAGTTTAAATTTGCCTTTTCTAGTCGTCATTCTGATAATCGCTTCACTTTGTTTCCTCAAGCGTTTTGTGCTGATGCTTTCCAGACTTTTGCTTTGAAATTATATTTGAAATACTTCTGTTCACCCTAATGATCTGAAACTACTTTGGTCTTATTGCCAAAAAATCTCTTTAATCTAATTTAGTTTTATTTTGTTTACCAGTTTTATTCACGATTTGACATTCTTTTCCTTTAATAAAAAACTACCTCGAAACTTGTCATATTTACTTAAAATTCTGTTTGTAACCATGTTTTGGACTTCTCCTCGCATATGAACTCGTTGTCTACCATTCTTTATACCTATATAAATCAGTTTGCTTATTGCGTCACACACCACTGTGAAGTTCCCTTGTTCTGAATCTAATATTTTGTACAACTTCCTTTAGGAAATTCGTATAACTTTGAGGCTATCACCAATATGATTGTTACGTTTCCTTCTATACCTGATAGTGATCTCTCTTAGGGGCGGTATCACTTTGAATATCATGCACAAACCGATACCGATCAGTTTTACCTCATTTTCAGTTGTCTATAAAGCCAACTACATTACATCATGCTGCTGCCAACACAAAAAAATTGTTACTATTGGAACATAGCAAAACAAATTTATAGGCAACTCTGCAAATCATTTGTGTTATTATACAAGTCTTCACCAACAAAGATTGATAATACTAAGAATAATGAGTTAAGTCTTGAATATTAACATTAATGTTATTCAAAGTAGTAAACTGTGAAAAACAGGATCAAAAATCTTTCGACGAATTTTGGCACCTCCTGCTCCAGTGCCTGGAGTGGCTGCTCCATTGGTCCAATGATATAGCCTGTAGGTATTCATGAATACTTTTCAGAAAGTGTATCTGAAATTTTCTATACCTGTATTATGCTTAAAAGGTGTAGCTGCTAGTACTGTAAGAACTATATAATATAGCTTTTGAGGTCAATGATTCATTCTCTGTGGGGATCACTGACAGTGTTCCCTGCATATGCATGTAGAATTGTAAAGTTAACTGCAGCTGAGTGAGTTAACTGATTGTGTAAACAAATTCTTCAGTTGTGTATTGCATACCAAGTACAGGATGCAATTTTTTCTTTGATTTGTAATATTTTCTTTGATTTGTAATCTTTTCTGCCATAAAGTATATGACCTTTTGTATTTAGCTGAGGAATTTTGGATAAAGAGTTTATACATAGCTCTTATCACTTAAGAAAAGAATGGTAAACAAAGTCTAAATTGCTCAAGTAAACATAAAACTGCTTTGTATCATTCAGTCTGAAAGCTACAGTTATGATTTTAATTTTGTTGTACAGATCTATGATGCTGGTGACTTCTCGGTGCTGTGTTCTGTCATGGCATCGCGTGGTGAACGGTGGATGGGTGGAGAGTTTCTATCTGCTGATCGTGTCTTGGTTTGGAGTGATGAAGGAAAAGCATATATGTACAAGCTGCCTGCTAAGTATGTTCAGAATGATCCGAGTAAAGATTTAATAGATGTTTCTACAGTCTGTATCAGATTTAAATTGAATTTTTGCAATGGCTGGAATGTTGGGTCCATACATTATTAGCATTAAACTTTCATAAACAATAACATTAAAGGTAAAATACAAATAAATTTATTTACAAAAGGGCAAAATAACATTTGGAATGTGGACTGAGGCACTTCGGGCTTGACATTTGGGAGTAGGTGGGTCTAAATTCCTGTCTGGCCATCTGGATTTCGGGTTTCTGTGGTTTTCTGAAATTACTCTCGGTGAATGCTGGGATGGTTCCTTCAAAAGGCCATTGTCTAATTTCTTCCTATTGCTTGACTGCCATCCTTTCATCTTTCTAATGACCCCAACATTGATGAACTATAAATCCTGAGCAGTGGAACGGTCAATTCAATTTCCAAATATTTGCTGCAGTATTAGTGTTAAATTTTTCCTGGAAACCTGAATGAGGAATTACATCTCCACATTTCTCATATATTGAGTTGAGTTAGCAATACTGTGGTGTTGATTGAAACAAATACTTTGAGGAATGGAGGCTTCCTATAATAATATACAGAAAATGAAGTGTTATCTAGAATTTTCACAAGATTTAGATTGTGGTTATTAGATTTGAATGATACAAAAAGAGGGACAATAATTGAAGTAAAGAAAAAGCACCTGCACTTTAGAAAAGTTACCTTAAAACTATTAACAGTTTAATGATAATTTTATCCAAATTGGTAAAGAATGTGTAAATTCTTGAATGGTTTATTCTGCTGAATGATGATAATTATATTAAATAAAAGATATTTGTGCAATGGAATGAAGTCATTTGAGACACATAGTAAATGATATGTTAATATAAGTGGTGTAACAAATTGTTAAAGTAAGAATATAAAATACAGAAAAATGTTCTCTTTTTTCTGAAATGGTTGGTTAAATAGAACACACATTTACAGTGTACACTGGCAAGTTATTTTTGTCATTTGATGTATTAGCTGGGTTATTAATATAGGGGAAAAGGGTGGAGAGTGTGTATTTGTTTGTTTTTAAAAAGTTTATATGTTTATATACCAGTAAAGGTAAAAGTGCTATATAGTTCACTCTGGATAACTGAAGTTGATAGGCTGGTAAATGGACAACACCTATAACTTACTGATATTGTTGTGAGCTTTTCAACAACATATTGTTGTGATCAACGAAAGTATCTTTTTCTTCTAGATGTTGGCACCACTACCTTTTATTGTACCAAGTATTTTGAGTAGAGCTTCAAGATGAGGTGCAGTGTTTTGTAATTGTCAGTAAAGTATGTTTCTACCATTCTGAGAAGACAAATTAACTTTCTTCTGAACATCTCCTTCAGAGCAGCAAAATTTGCTACAAAAACATTAAATAGATTTTTCTGTAATGTCTTGATAGTGCAGTAGGGAAGTGATCAGTCAGTGTTGTATGGAATGTTGCCCTGCGTTACAACACAAGCAAATTAAGAGTAGAAAAATATTACGTGTCCATACTTTTGGCCTCTTCCAGCCCCACCTCCACTTTGTCTCCAATAGTCATTGTTTGCCTTTCACATGATAGTATTTGATTGTGCTCAGCCATTTACTTGCCACACATTTCGTCATACTACTGCTTAATTGAGGGATCTCCTGAAATATAATTTTTTTGTATTGTTTAATCTCTTTGCAGCCCTCTTGCCTTCAACTTTGGTGAGTGAGGATTTTAGTTTCCATATCATTTTTGTTCGCATATTGCCTTCTAAAGCAATTTTCTTTTTTCATATATTTACTGAAGGTTCAAGTCATCCCTTACCATAGTTGACAGGAGGAGTGTGCTGACACGCGAATTGTCACACGTACAAAACACTGTAGTTATCAAGCATATAACCTTCATTAGCAAAAGAATATAGTATACACAGCATGGGGGTTCATTTGTATCTATCGCTTAGCACAGATGAAAGCAGGATGTATATGGTGAGACTTGAGAGGGAAAAGGGGGGGGGGTGGACTTTTGATCACATCTTCATATATCTCTGGACATAAATAAGAGTTTATACCATTGTCTTTGAGTTTCACGTTTTAACAAGTCTTATGAAGTTGTTTAGGCCTCAGTTATTATACCTTGTTGATTCAGTTTCTTTGTTCAGCCCACGTCATCAAATCTGCTGTGGTTCACGACGTATTAAATTTTATTGAAATTAAAGAAGTTTTGAAAAAATTGAAAATATGTTCCTTCTTTTGCCCAGTAGTTGATAGTTTTGTCACCTACACTACAGAATTTCCAAAGCCATTACAACCTGCACTCAATAATGTATTAACATTTTATATTTTTATCATTATGTAAATGATAAAACTGACATGAGTAAAAATTTAAACATTTTTAAATACTTTAAATCTCATTCATGTGTGTATATTTTTTTTAAATAATAATACTAGTTGAGAAGTTTTCTATTTCTTTCTGAGATTAGATGCACAGCTACTGTTCTGCAGCACCATATGATATTAGTGAATTTTTGACAGATATAAACTGTGCAGGTAATGCATAGAATTGTCCCTGCTTGTATTGCCCTGTTGATTTAATTGAAGGCTTCAACCACAGTGTAATATCCTTTGCATGTCCGAATAAGTGGTAATTTTACCACAGCTTGTATTTTGGTTCACTTCATTGTAGCATTTTCCCATGAACTTTAGAAATGATTGACTACAATTGCAAAGTAACTTTGTTGTGTCAGATTATTGAGTTTGATATTAACTGAAACCTTTCTTACATGGCTGTATGAACCCATTTACCAATAATAATAATTGTGTTAATAGTTTTTACATGAAAACAATAGATGAAATAAATTGGTTACAGAAACTGAAGGCAGGAGTGATGCAAAAATAAAATGAATGCACAGATGACTCATTAGCTTTGTAAGAAAGAAAACAAAATGCATTGTGAGGTTGGAAGCTGCACCCGTACTACACCCTACATTGTAAATGAGAGTAATTTTCTGCTAACCGTTGGGTTTGAAGCAAAAAGGGGGGGGGGAGGAAGAGTATTAATTAGCATCATTCAAAATATTTACACCGAGCGTGGCGGTGTAACGGATAGCGTTCTCGCCTCGCATTCGGGAGGACGGCGGTTCGATCCCCGTCCGGGCATCCAGATTTGGGTTTTCCATGGTTTCCCAAATCACTCCAGGCAAATGCCGGGATGCTTCCTTCAAAAGGCCATGGCCGAATTCCTTCCCATTCCTTGCCCCCATCCTTGCCCCCCATCCTTTCCCGTCTCTAAAGACCTCGCTGTTGAGAGACGTAAATACAATAAAAAAAATAAATAAAAAAAAAAAAAAAATATTTACAGGAAGATCAAATTTAAATAAAGGCAAAGGAAGAAACTGATCATTTTACCAAGGTGGAAAATAATATAATCTGCAAAGTTAAATTATTTGACTAAAATTTGTGACCACATACATGTGAGAAGGGTTGTCAATGTTAGGCTGGGGGATGTAGCAATACTTTTGGAGATTGAGGGCAGAGGGATGTCTGACGTCCAGAGTGTGTTGATGGGCAAGTTCCCATCTACAAAGTTCAGGTAAGGAGGAAGTTTTGGGGATGACTGAGTCTAACTATGAAGCTATCATTAAGGTCACAAAAGTTTCCAGAACCGTCCTGGACAACTGGGTGGTCTATGTTTTGCAACTAAACTGTGATATATCACAATGTTATATGGTTCTGGTGAGGTTAATGTACAAACTTGGACATTGTAAGCAGTCAGGAATGAGGTGGGTTGTGTTCAGTTTGTCCAACCAGTGAAAAGAAATGTTTAAGAATTTATGGATTTGGAATAGGTTGTTGGTTTATAGGCTCTAGGGGGGTCTGTATTGTAGACAAATATATTTTTAGGTTAGCTGAACCTGGCATGAGGTATAGTGGAAATATCGGAGAGAAAGGGTTTAAGTTTTTTTTTTTTTTTTTTGCAAAGTTTGTAAGAACTTGCAGCTGTCTCGAAGGATTATGTTTACAGATTTTAAGGAGTGTTTTCAACAGTTTCATTCAGTAGATATGAGTTTTGTTGGCCTGCTTCAACTGTTTCTTGATGTCTGGGCAGTTTGGATGTTTGATATAGTGGATATACAAAGATTTTGTAAAATAACTGCACTAACTATTGCAATTTCCAATAAAGCAGTGAAGGACAGTGATTTATCTGCTTACTGTTATTACTTCAGTCTGTAATAAATTGCTGGTATCAAATAAAACTGTTTATTTTGACATTTAACATTAATTTTATGGAATGAAGTTTATATACTACAAGAATGATCCAAGGGATTATCCTTAAACACTTTGATAAAATTTATTTTTGTAGTTTTTTTCCATTGTGGTGTATTTACACCGGTGAAATACAATTTCAATAGCAGAAAGGTAGGTAATTTATGAGAATCGATCCTTTTTTTTTTGTCTGATAAGTTTTCAACATCATTCCACATTAATCACTGAGCCAAACTACTGCCTACATGGTGTCTTTCCCTGCTAATATAAATTTAAGTCTTAAGTCATTTCCTCCATTAATACTGATTCCAAATAGTGAAAGTGGAGTGTACATCGTCGTTCATCTGTTTGTAAAATCACTTTCTTTTAAATATGGAAGTGTGCTTATCTCATTTTCTGGTTGAACCAGTTCTGTTCATCATTCTGATTAAATATTGCTGTTTGATTTCCAATTCTAATGTGCTTTTATGAACATTTATGAGTATTTTTTTTCATGGAAATGTGTTTAGTGATGGCTGGTAAGAGCACATTCCTTGAAGGATCTTAATGCATATTGCATTATTTCTGTCAGTTGATTTTCTTGTTTACTGTATCCAAACAAGCAACAAACATTTGATGAGAATACAGTTTTAAGAAAATAAAAAAATATACATTATATCTTTAAAATGAGTATAATAGCCCTGTGCAGCAGTCTGAATTTGTGCTTGAAGATCTTCTTGCATTTAGACACCATTACATATAAATTTAGTCTATAAAAATAATGGGAAAATGTTGTTGTGGTCATAGCTAAAATAAGGCTGAGATATTTCATTATTTTACAAGGCTTTAACAACCACATGTGGAATGGTGATGACAGCATGCAGAAATTCAAATTAAACTAGTAACCTGTAGTATCAAATATCTAAAGTCTGGGCAGGGGTAAGATGAGAAGGAATTTACAACTGCACCAAACAAACGGTATTTGGTCACCTTCTACCTTCCATTATTTCTTGTTTGCTGCTAAAATTAATTTTTGTAATTTTTCAGTTGGAAAATATTTTGATTTAATAAATATTTCTGAATGCAAACCCTATAATTTCTTCATTATAAAGGAAGTCAGATTAAGAATGTTACCAAGCTCCTTTTCAATGTGGTGTATCAGAAAATAATAATATTGATGTGAATCTTAAATGAATTGTACTGTTTCGAGATAAACAGAATTGACTATATTCTTTGTGAAGTTAATGTATGTGTTTGTAAAATCTGTGAAACTGTAATTCATTAAATACTCTTAAAATGTTCTAGATTTTGTATCCAGTAGTTCAGTGTTGTGTGGAACACTTTTGAACTTTATTTATACTAGTGCCTTTAAAAAAAAAGGCCTGATTGATGAATTAAGCTTAAATGTAACAATTTACATCAAATTAATTTTGAGCTTAATTGTATAGTGTAAATACCCCAATAAGATTTTATGCTATAATTCCATCAATATTTTTTATGAATTTTTAATTTATTTCAAGGTACTCCAAAATGAAAGATCTTTTACACATCTAATTTGATGCATATAAAAAAAACCATGAAAACAGAAAACTAACCTTTTTTAATAACACATTTATATCAAATTATCAAAAGGATTTCTCTGAATCAAATATAAAATGGCATTGCATGACTATTTAAACATATTACTTTCATACAAGTTTAGAAATTAAATACTAATTAAATGACATGAATATGTCATTTCATGATGGTACTGAATGTCATGAAAACATATTCAATACCAAGATGACAAAATAAAATTTACCATGAAGCAAATACGGCATGGCCGTATATAGAACATAACTGGGTTAATTTTGCGTTGCTTATGGGCTGTATTCCGTCGATCAATTTGTGTGAAAATAAGTTGAAACCTATTACCATACAGCATGTGCTTGGAAATGTTGAAGACATCTGCTGAATTAGTCTCGTGATTCCTTTGTGGGTAAAGCAAAAGTGGACACTTCGCTGGTGAAAACCATTTGTTGTTGCACAATGAAAATGGATCAGCCAATGACCAAACGATATTCACCACCTCCCACTTAAAAGTTTACACTTACGTGCTGCAGAAACTGTTTAAGTTGCTCATATATGCTTTCAACCTGCTCTCCTCTGCATCTAGAGCTTTTCTCTTCGCAAACCTTGTTTGAACACCCTCTGCTCTAAGGAACACTGGCACCTGTCAGGGGTGTTTACCTAGCAAGATGTAACCATCAGTAAAGACAGCTGGAATTGTAGCATTACAATAAGTTTGAAAATAGCCTGAAATGTTCCGTCTTAAATGGAGCTTCAGACTGAAAAATTTCATGAAAATTGATTAATCCTTATAGTGTAATATAATGTACCGTTTATCTACAGCAGATGCTAAAAAAAAAAGTCGTTCCACACCTGTAGAAGGAGAAAGATACTTGCTAGCAGTGTAAATTGGACATTATATAATTTTTTGATCAAGCTAGTGGTCATGTATACAACTATGCATGATAGATTTGTTTTGCAGCTCTTTGTGGCTGTGTTGAGTCATATTGTGACTGTCTTCATTAAGCTTTGGTTTACTTTTCCTGTCATAGTACCTATTATTAGTTGTATCATAATGTCAACAGCCGTATTGGTTAAAAAATACAGGACTCTGGGACTACACATTTTACATGGCTTTAGCATTAGTAAACGGGTAAAAAAAATTTCTCTATCCACCAGTATGCAGCAAAGGTATTTTCCAGTCTTGTGTTCTTTTTTTAGGGGGACATGATAAGGTTAATAATTTGCTATGGTTAATGGTCATAGTTCTGAGGAGAATATTGGATCTGTTGTTCACCCCATTACGTCCATGTTAGTAATGATTTGTCCTCTGCTGACCTTTAAGGAAGGAGCAAATTTTCCTTTAGAATAAAGGCTATACTAAGGATGTTTGTTGGCTAAGTGTTCAGATAAACAGTGGTTGAAGCATGGTTCTACAGCAGTTAGAAGACCAACCAATTCCCCTGAAAAGAATTGATGCCATAAGAGCTTTGATTCGTTTTTTTCCCCATCTACATGCCGTAGTTCAAATTTCATCTGGTGTACGAGTATCGGATGGTGCGGTGATTGAATATAGAATGGTGCTTATGGGTTTAGAGTTTGGTGAAGTTTGGTGCTATTGCAGGAGAGTGAATATGGAATTTTGGATATGGACATTTTCCTAATGGTATTGAGTGCAGCTCGTAATTGGCCTCCTCTTTTTTTTCCTCTTAAGTTCCCTACATGTTGGCCCTGTCACTGTGATGAATGTTGTCCACTGCTCTTCTTGGTCGTTTGCCAGTTTTGTACCATTGTGCTTGCTTTTCTTATCACCGAGCAGTTAAGGCCCAAGCAGACTTGAGTTTGAGCTCTGGTCTTGTCGCAAAGATTTTGGCTTTCCTCAAATCACTCCAGGCGATTGCCAGAATGGTTCCTTCAGAAGATAATTGCTGAGCTCCTTATCATATATGTCTAAAAATTGTAAAAACCCTACTAAAAAAGATTTTCCTTACATTATTGTGTATCCCATAACATTGATTAATGACAGTAATTTCCTCTTTTTGGCTCATATAACTGTTCAGCATTCTTGCCTCTTATGTAACTGTGGGCGGGGTTGCCCCACATAAAAATGTTACTGACATGGGAAACTGATTACAATCAAACACGACAACTCGATGTGTTCTGAAGATATTTTGTAGGGCACAAGTAACACAATACATGCACTTGAGTACTAGAAAGCTGCATCAGACTTAGTGTCTATAGATTAGTCAGTTTGGTACACAGCTGGTCCACATGGTGTTTCGGAAGAGCACTTCTGCGACATGACCTAGACAACTGTGAGCGCGACGACTGACCAAAGACTGGCGAGCAACTGGGTCTCCTCCTGCTGACCGGCATGTGCTATCAGATGCATAATACCGCTCTGCCCTATGGTGGCCACTGCCAACTGCTGCGAGCTGATAGTTGTTTCGAGTGGGTGCGCAATGTCTGCGGTTACTGTTGAAGTCTCCAGTGTGTGCGAGATCTATGCTGGTGTGGTGGCGTACTGTGGAGTATTGCCATATAACTTACATTTGTGCTTGTTTCTTATATTTCACATGTATTTGTTCTTTTACTCTTGCTGTGCAATCATATAGTTCCTAGTGTATTGTACTGCTGATCTGCTGTCATTCAACAACAGATTCTTGATGTGTTCCTGGGGTGTCTTGTGTAGCTGTAGCAACCTAACTGGAAGCATTGTGAATGGACTTAGGTCTCCACATATTTGTGAAGAACTCCCATCCCCTAAAGTCCTCAACTCTCCTTCAGCAGCTGTCAAGCTGTGATTGAACTGAGGCAAAAATACCAACTGATGCATTCTGGTATTTATAAATGTTCTTTGATTTGAATACATCCATGTCTGATGATGAAATGAAACAGTTTGATATCTATCTGGTGATTTACTGCATTTAACCCCACAAGAAGTGGGATACGATGTGATAGAAAATTATCAATAATCCATTTTGCTTTTTAGCAAAACCTCGTAGCAGGGATTAACTATCTGGAAGAGGAGAGAGAGTTTGCACATGGCATGCATAACTACTCGTTAAATTACACCAGCCTTCACATCTCCCATGCTGCAAGTTAAGTCATATTACCTTTCGAGGCTATGTGTCAAGAACAGTTACTCACCTCTCCTAAACTACATACAAAGTCCGCTCCAAAAATGTCTACTACCTTTTTTCCCCCAATAATTTGGAATATTTGGATTTTTTTACTGGCTAAAAATATGTTGTCATTTCTGCTACAGCTGCTATTGGCCCAGCTGAATTCTCATGGTCTAATTCTGCTCAGTGATCACCCAAGAGCATGTCATTGGTCCCAGAGAATCTGGTTTAAATTCTTCTACAATTCATTGGTTAACAATGATGTGTGCTAGGATCAGTGCGTGGTGTTTAAATATGTTGGCATACTTTACAAGACAAATCTGCACAAAACAAATCGTGCCACCTAGGTAGGTTGTCTCCTGCTATGTTGGTTACAACTCACTGAGCAGCCCTATGAGAGATGACCATACAGGATAATTGGATTGCTACTTTGCAGCAGATTGACTGATCATATTGAAACCTCAAAAACCCTAGAAGTAGGAGGTTGTTAGGGCTCATGTAAAGATTTGTTGTAGATAGTAATATTAGGACTAGTGACTGAAGGTATAAATATTAGTTTGCTTATGTCCTTAATCTTCATGTTGACTTCAAACGTTTCATACCTTCCAAAAAATGTTAGGCTAGGTGACTTAATTTAACAGTACAACTATATTTTCCAGAACTTGTGCCCTGTTCCTACACACAATGGGGCAGTATTGCTTGTAGATATCATTCCTGCACGAGTGTCAGGCATTGTATACAATCTTTTCTCTGGAGATAGCAGAGAAATCCACCCTGTTCATTCCAAGGCATGTTGGAAAATTTTGATTAGAAGATATGGTAAGAAATATAAATTCCAAGGAATATCCTGTATGGTGAAGTTAGTAATCAGCACAAAGCATTATCTGTTTGTTTCAAGTTACACCATTAGGATAGTCTGCAAATTCTAAGTCTAAAGTTAGTGTTAGTATCAATTACTGAATGTCTGATACTAACTAATGCCATATGGTCTTGTTAGTGTGTGGGAGAAAACAATTGTCTCAAATATTAATGCTTCCTCACTCCTCCACATTCTTCCAGTAAGCAGCTACACCAATGAAACTGTTTTTACTACACATATTTCAAAAATGCCTAAATATGTATCACAATAATAGTTTTTACGTCTTGAATACTATACAGGGTTCACAAAATCCTTGAGGCTTCCACAATTTTTGTTCATGGTGAAGAATCTTATAGGTTTTCTAAACTTAAGGAGGATCTTTTAACAAGCCTTGCAAATTTAATATTTATAACTCTTTGCAAAATGTTTGTTTCTGAAACTGAGAGTTCTTTCAGTCTGACAGTACTAACTTGTACCACAACATTTATCACCAAAAACTTCAACTGTACAATTGTGCACTATGGTGTTTCTTGTTGAATACTGAACCAAACGAGCGACAAATTTTTGAAGTTGGGACTTGTCAATGCATAAATGAGAGTAATGAGGTTCGTTCCAATATTTTTTTATTATTATTAAATTAGGATGCTGTAGATAAATGTTGATATTTTTTACCACTTTTTTTCCTCAAGTCTTCATCATTCCTATGGTACATAGAATTTAGGCAATGTAAATAGCACCTAGAGTTCAGGTAAAAATCTGAAGAAGAAAAAATTTGTGCTTAATATCAAGTACCTCTCTACAAGTAAATGGTTTGAATTTAAAGTTTCTCAGTATTTTCTATAGCCAACAGGAAAGGCTTAAGAGCTATCGGCTCACTTTCAGTTGTAGCCACACTTCCACATCTGGAGTCAGTTGTCTCTAGACTGAGCAGGTGATGCCATGTCACTGTGTAAAAGGCTCTTACACAGTGACTCTGCATCACCAGTACAGCCTAGAGACCATCTGATTACCTATGTACAGTGTTGCAGCAAGTTTCCTGTAAAGCAGAATTGCCACCGCAATGGTGTTAAGGTTTGAACCAATTGGGTCATTGCATACTTCATTTCAGTATGGGGTGCCACAGTGCCTATCTTCCACTGTGATATTTGTTCGTTCTGCTTTTCTGCTATGTGTGTCAGATTTAAGTAACTCTTATTCAATAATTATTAAAAGGATCTTGAAAATTTATTGCGTACGATTTGATCAGTGTAAAATCATTCTTTTATTTTATTATTTTTTAACTGTAGGAAACAGAGATATTTATATTACTTACTCCTTCAAAAGTAAATGTCTAATTTTGACCAGAGTAATAATTATAGAAATGAAGGTAAAACTGAACTGAGAAATACACAAATTATTACATAAAGCTGCATATACCATTCCAATTTCATGAAACTGGAAGTGGAAAAAAAATTGGTTAACTCAAAATAGATGGTGATTTTATATCATGTTTGCTTCTGTTGCTTTAAGCTGAACTTTATAACTGCAGATACCTAAAAGCATTCTGATTGATCATGTTTCTAAAAAAGGGAGTCTGACTAGGTAATATGAGGCCTGTTCTGAAAGTATCCAGCCTTGATCCAGGAAAAGAAAGTTATGTACCTCTGTGGATCAGACACTTATTCCCCTTTTGATTACACACACATAGGCCACAGGTCCTTCCATTGTTGGAAGCAATTCTGAAAAGTTTCTTTTGAGATAGTTCACAACAGTGATGTTGCATTCTCTCTTCGCAGTTCAAAAAATTGGATCCTTTTAGAGTTGGCTTCAGCTTTGGGAACAAACAAAAATAATACTTGGCAATGTCAGTTTAGTAGGGAGCCTGGTAAACCTCCAGAATGCCATGGTGGTTCAGGCAAGCAATCCCTGTGTGACTACAAGACAGTTGTTGCTGCTAAATTGAAAGCAGTTTGGCCACAAATTTTTCTGCCACTCTTAGCATGGCTAAATCTTCAGCCACAATGCTGTATGTGGAACCAACAGCGATTCAAAACACAACAGTAATCTCCTGGGCTAGCAACACTTGGTCCTCACCGAGCATGGTGGTTGAACGGTTAACATTCTGGCCTTGCATTCGGGAGGACACGGGTTCGAATCTCCGTCTGGGCATCCAGATTTGGGTTTTCCATGGTTTCCCCAAATCACTCTAGGCAAATGCCAGGATGCTCCCTTCAAAAGGTCATGGTCAACTTCCCTCCCGTTCCTTGTCCCGTCCCGTCCCATCCTGCCTCTAATGACCTTAGCCGTCGACGAGGCATAAAGCTATAAGTTAAAAAAAAAAAAAACTTTGTCCTCCATGATGAGTGTCCATAATTTCTAGATAGCAGCATTTCGGCTGGTGAAATGTGATCAGTGTCCATGCTTTCTATGTAACAACAGTATTTAGGCTTCCAGAATGTGTATCTTTCTCCACGGACATCACACTTGATTTGGGTAGTTCCCAATTCATCATCAAAAGCCTTCTGTAGCTTCCATACGGTTTCTACTTGGGTGTCTTCAAGCTTCTAATAGGACTTTATAAAGCTGGGTACTTTTTGAACTGTCCTTTATTGGTTAGGATATTGTCCTTGTTTTATAATAAAAAAAAGTGTTGTCAAATCTGATTAAAGGTTGATTCATTATGCTTCTGAGTAGCTTTGCTATTATATATTGACCAAGTCTCTATGA
Organism: Vandiemenella viatica; assembly: GCA_031002005.1. Lineage (NCBI taxonomy): Eukaryota > Metazoa > Arthropoda > Insecta > Orthoptera > Morabidae > Vandiemenella > Vandiemenella viatica. Next base: position 26,735 of record JARYHS010006626.1, read on the forward strand.
GGGAGGTAATATCAGCAAAGTAGATGTGGAAGTTCCACAGTGATATGAATAAAGAACAATTCATTTTGCTTGAAATAGAAATCTTTTGTTTTGCATACATATAGCATTAGAACCTCTTCCCAAGGCAGTTTGTTCTTTATGGGTTTTATATTTTTTCCACCTCTTAAACTTAGTGTACAGACACTTATTTCACTTTAATGTTTGCATTTGTTACATAATCACCTTTATTTCTCCTATTCCTCCGATCAGATAAGTGTTCAAGCCTTCTTTGGGTCATTCTTGCTCCACTATTCAAGACTGTAGAACTATAGTAGCTAAATTTCTAACTCAATGTTTTATAATAAAATGTTGTAAATATCATATTAATTTAATTAATTTTCTCTTTCATCTGACATCAAATTGCAACATGCACACTAGAAAGCTGAGAGGGAAGAACATTAGTAGGTTGGTTGTCATTTTACTTAGATTTTAAAATTTATTACTTTGGTGACAATGAAAATGGTGTGGAGCTAACTTTCATTCCTGGCTGAAAGCTTATTTCCTTCTATCTCTCTCATACACCTGTCAGTCTTCACTTATATTCATTAGCAACATGCTTTTTGTTATTCTCTTTCCATTCTGTTGAATGAAATACTGTTCATGATGTGTAGTCAGCTTCTTGGTGTTCATTTAGTATTCTTTGCAGGAAGGTACTGTTTTCATTTTTGTGCTTAAAAATATTTTTCATTTATTAGAAAGTGACAGTTACACTTATACAATGAATAATTTGTACATGAAATCAAAACAAAAATTTAACGTAAAGCTATAATTGATATTTCAAAATTTACAACACATTTAGAAATTACTGAGCCTGGTTAAAAAAGTTTATTTTGAGATGTCCATGAGAAAAAAAGATTCATTTTTCTTCATTAAATTTTGAATTGTGCTTAACTGAAATGTTCTAGAAATCGTAGAAAAATGCACAATTTCTTATTCATGCATAATTAAAGTGGGATAATGTACCTGTAAAATAAGAAGCAGTCATCAAGTAAGTTTTCTCTTAATTCAATGGATTGATTGAAACGTGTACTATTAACAAAATTCCACTGCAATTAAAAAAACGCGTCAGTGCTGGCTACAATATTACTATGTCAGCTGTGGTCAATATGCTAGTTTTCTTGTGTTACCCTGTATTTAATAATCTGCAAGTTGTTGTGTCTATGGAAATGTGCAAATAACGTACCTCAATAGTGAGTCAATGCATGTATAATTTGGTATCATGTTTGAAGTGTTAATCTGAAGGAAAAGATATTTTTGCTCATCCTTCTTATGGGTGTTAAGCATGGTATTATTGGGGTGCTTGGTTGCTGGGTACTAGTACAATCCTACAAATCTTTTAGGTCACATAATTTATTTTTTTAACTCTAATTGTGATCAGGTATATGGTCAGTGTCAAGTTTAGAGATCTACTTTTTTTAAATTTTACTCTTAAATCCATCGAATGCAATTTCACCATACACCTAGTTTAGCCATTTACAAATTTTAATTTTAAGCAATTTACCTGGAACACTGAAAGAATTTGTCATTTTCCTTCTTAATTTATTCCAGTCAGTGGTTCTTATTTACAAAGGAAATAGAAGAAAGAGAAGAGGAAAGCAAGACATCATGAGGCTGAACAACAGGCCTTTTTACCTTACACTGGAGCCACTTCTGCAAAAATAGCCAGATTGTTAAGCAAATCTGGCCTGAAGAATTTCTTCCATCCACCCAGGAAGATAAAGGACTTATTATGCAGTGCAAAGGAGGGTTTGGGTCTTAGACAGTCTGGTATTTATTCCATACCTTGGGAGTATATTGGGCAGACGATACGTTCAGTGTTTCAGCGCTGCTTGGTACATGCGAGATGTGTACGCCTGGGAAAATCGACGAAGTCAGCTGTGGCACTATGCAGCAAAGAGGACAGACACGGTTTTGACTTTGAGGAGGATGAAAATATTAGTACACAGAAATGGAAAACGGGGCAGTGTGATTAAGAAGGCTGTAGAAATTAGTCTCACAGAAGGCCTGGTAAACAGAGATACTCGCTGCCAACTTAGCACAGTTTGGAACCCAATGATTAGCCAACTACGAGCAACAAGACGGCGCTGCCGAGAAAATGTTGAGCTTGGAGTTACAACCGACCTCCTGCACCCTGTGTATCCCCACCACCCACCACATCCCTTGCTCCATTCGCCATACCTCCACACCACACTGCCGGGCCCCACCACCTCAGCCTCACTTAGCACATGTAACTATGACGGTGGTGGAAACTGTCAACTAGCAGACGCCGCTATATAAGAGCAAGCTCTTTAGGAGCCCTACACTTCATCAGAAGATGGAGTTGCAGAATGGCCCCGAAACACTGCCTCTGATTGGCACAGTTCCCTGGTGGGAAGCCCGAGAAGTTTTTATACAAAAGAAAAACTTCCCACTCCCTTATGCGTGAAATCAAGTGACAGTTTGTTGTCATGTCATTCCTTCCTACATGTAGTACTCCTAATACTTTTGCCAATATCCATTCAACCCTTATCAATATAAACTTTATGCACTACTAGAACTCTTTTCACCTGCCTCTTGACTTCGAGTCCCAAGTCCTTTATCATATCAGTTATTATGTTCTGTGGTAATTTCCACAAACAAACTAGCTGTCTTCCTTTTCACCCCCTCCAACTCCTGTATTTGATGTCCGTATTTTGGGTCCCATACTACCCCTCGCTAGTTGAGCAATGGTCTGACCAAGGTTTTGTAACTTAATTCCCCACTTTTCTGGTACATTCCCTTATCACCCTTTCCAATAAATGAAAAATTTTGAAACCTCTCACTACTACTTGTCTAATGTAACCTGCCCAACCATATTTATGTTGGATATTATGCCAAGATATTTACATTTAAGTTCAACTGTGTGCTGGTTTCTTCACGTGAAAGCATGGCTTACCAGCTGGAAACATCCCGTGTTACAAGGGCTTAGATGTGGTCTGATAACCATATCATATAATTAAAACAATTGTAACTGTTCCCCGGTTGGCCACGTGGCTTAGGTGGTAGAGCATCTGATTGCGGCGTGGACAATTGGGGTTCAGTCCACGATAAAGCGTAGTATTTTTTATTCAAAGCTGAATATCCAGATTGGCTTGTTAGATCCACTTGACCAGCCATCCAATAAGTACCATGGAGAAAACTCCGTGGGAGTGTAAGGAATTGCCGGAGTGTGGCTCTGACCCTGTCACATCCTTCTAGTGCCAATGGTTCGACAGAAATGTGGAGCTTTACCTCTGTGAATCCTGTGGCAAGAAGCAGGAGCCAAAGGAACCCTGAAACCTTTTGATTATATCTTTCCAAATGTTCAAGAAAACCCAACAGGTCTTTTGCTACATTTTTGGAAAGATAAAATATTATTTAACGTATGCTTTCCAAATATCTCTACCAATACTACCAGCAAACTAAACACATTAGATTTTACAAAAATAATAATCATTCTCTGCAGTTCTGCTAACAAATATAAATTTTTACAACATTGCGTAAATTTATGCTGTCAAACTATAATTTTTAGAATAATCAATAGTTGAGTCAAAGAATATCTCGGACTAGCCTTGCAAGGTGTATTGTTCGACTGGAGGAAACTTCATGTTGATACCCAGCATCCATATTGCCCAGTGACCATATCTTGTATGATTACTCTTGAGTACCTTAATGCTGAGAGCATGGTAGTAATACTAATTTCTGATTCCAACATTGTTTAGCTACAGTACTGTTGACATTTTTATTTTGTACTGCCAATTTAGTATAGTAGTTGGAATCTTCATTTTACTCTGGAGCTAGAAATTTTTTGCATGAAAAATACCATGACTTGCACGTTTCCTTTGTCCCAAAAATGTATGATTAAATATAATGACAGTCTGTTAATTTTATATGCATGCAAACTTTGCATATATAAATTTCTGTATATTTGTTTTGGCTAAGTGTTGGTGTATTTTGGCAAACAAACAAAATTCAGTATATTTAACATAGAGATGGAACATAAGTAAGAGGTATACACCATATTGCTTACCCAGTTTTATGTATAGTGTGCTGCAGCTTCGTTCATATCTGCTACTGCAATTCACATTTTCCTTTATAAAATCTGAAAATATTGTGTACTATGTTTTTCATAAGTTGTTGGTATTATAAATATTTTTACTTAGTTACTATTTCGCTGTCACAGGAGTTGGAAACTGAGAATTCCGTACCTTTTGCTGATTTATACAAGACAATTTTTGTCTTATTTGGAAGTACTTCTACAGTCTTGCATTGATAACTTCTAAGTACGAGGGTGGTTTGAAAAGCTATTGGAATCGCCACCAGAAGTCACTGCTACTGCAGTGAAGTTCCTGTGTAATAATAGGTCATCCTTTAGGCGTAAATACATGACACATCAGTACTCCAGGTAGAGATCTGTGGTGCAGACATCTCTTTGTTGTTGTTCCTGCCTAGCGATTTGTGAAGATGGAAAAAATCGGGGTTCGAGCAGTGATTAAGTACTTTGTAAAGAAAGGTATGAAAGGAAATTCATGCAGATTTTCAGAACAGACTGGGAGACTTTGCTCCTTCGTATTTAACTGTTTCCAAGTGGAAAACTGAGTTTAAATTTGGTCAGGCCAGCTTAGATGTTGATCCACATAGTGGTTGGTCAAGATGTGCCACTACCTCAGAAATTACTGCAAAACTGTATAAAATGGTCATGGAGGATTGCTGACTGAAAATGTGAGAAATTGCTGAAGCTCCAGGGATGTCATCTGAGTGGGCATATCTCATTTAGTGGAATTGGAGATGATAAAATTATATGCTAGATCGGTGCCTTGAGTTAACACTGGATCATAAATGCATCAGAGTGGGAATGTCTGAACAATGTTTGACCCATTATCAGAGAAACCAACAAGCTTTTTTGCACCGGTTTGTGACCACAGACGAAACTTGGGTCCATTACTATACCACAGAGACATTACAATAGTCTAAGTGGTGAAAACAAGTTGATTCACCACCACAAAAGAAAGCAGAGGCAATACAGTCGGCTGGAAACATCATGGTTTCAGTTTTCTGGTATGCGAAAGAGATTTTGATGATAGATTATCTTCCCACTGGTCAAACAATTGCAGGATGTTACACTAACCTCCTGGATCAACTACAGGAAAGGCCAGGTATGGCAAGGAAGAAAGTCATCTTTCATCAAGACAATGCACTCTCTCACACAAGTGTCGCTGCCGTGGCAAAAATACATTAACTAAGATACAAATTGTTGTCACACCCACCTTATTAATTTGATTTGGCTCCATCAGACTTCATCTCTTTCCTAAGCTCAAAATATTCCTCAATGGTCAGAGATTCTCTTCAAATGAAGAACTGACAGCCAAAGTTGGCAGGTATTTTGCAATCCTGGAGAACTCTAATTTTCGAGGTGGGATGAAGACATTGGCACATCGTTGGACCAAGTGCAATAGTGTACAGGAAAAATAAAAAGTTTCTCATTGGTTAGTCATTTCTTTCTATTCTGTTCCAAGAACTTTTCAAACTACCCTTGTATGTAGGTGTCTTGCAGTATTTTTTCTAACACACAATTTGTTCCAACTTACACTTGATCATCGAATGTGAAAAATAATAGACTTTTATTCGTGTTAGACCTTTGAAACTGATTACTTTTTCATGGTCTTCTCAGGCTATCATTTGTGGTCCATTAACCACTATACAATTAAAACAGGAAAGTCATACATGTATAGTTTCAGCAGTCTGCAATGAATGCCATTAATTTATCATATATTTCATCTTTTGTGTGTTTTGATGATGATGTGTCACTGATATATGCAACTTTTCTTCTATTGTTATGATTGCTACTGTCATGTGTGCATAAAGCAGTAGTGTGATTATAAGCATATTTCAGATGTAATAAGAAGATTGATTGGGTACACCTAGAGTGAACTTACGGTGTTATTGTGCACTTCACGATGAAGCTGGGGTTAAATTTTTTTTATTGCTCTAAGTATCTTAGCAGTACATTTATAATTTTTCAGTTTTTCTCCACCTGTTATATTGTACCAGCATATTACCAGTCAGAAATATTTATATACAATTGTAAATTCTGGAATCAATGAATGTCATATTGTTTTCTGACTTTAATCTGAAAGGCAAACAATCCTTTGGGAATTTTGGGAATATATTACATTTTATATTCATCTTTTGGTTTATCAAAAAGCTGATTGTCATCTTAATTAGTACTGCAGATCATAGTTCAGTTGGAGTTATAACAGATGGTACCATGATCATGAACTTGTAAGATGTATTTATAAAATAATCATTGCTTTATGTCTATATTTTGCAGTATTGCCAAATAAGACCAAGTATTCTGTTTTAAAAATCTAATGTGACATCTTATATACAGGGCTAGTCAAAATGATTGCAGTGATTTCAGAAAATTACTACAGATTTATTATTTGACAAGTACTTGCAAGATTACACAGATGTATAAATAAACTGTGAAAGTTTTTTTGAGTGTCCACAGATGCTCAATATGTGCACCTTTACTGATTGTGCACCCATCAAGTCTATAATAGAGTTCTTCCCATACCCGATGCAACATGTCTCTGTCAATGAGAGCAAACGCATTGGTGATTCGAACCCGCAGGTCTGTCAGATCAGCTGGTACTGGTGACACGAACACTGTGTCTTTTATGAAACCCCAAACAAAGAAGTCACAGGGTGTTAGGTCAGGGGAATGAGGAGACCATGACATCAGCTGACGATCAGCATCCCCAGCACTACCAATCCATCTGTTTGGAATCCTGGTGTTTAGAAAATTACGGACAACTAGAGAAAAATGGGGTGGAGCACAGTCCTGCTGGAAAATGAAATCTTCACTGTCAGCTTCCAGAAGTGGCATGAGCCAATTCTGCAACATTTGCAGATAGATTTTCCCTGTGATCGTCACCTTATTAAAGAAAAAAATACTCAAAAAGTTTCTTTCGTGAGATCGTGCAAAACACGTTCACTTTGGGAGAGTCACGAATGTGCTGCACATAAGCAAGGGGGTTTTTGGTCCCCCAAATGTGCACATTGTGCCTGTTCGCTTTTCCACTCACATGAAAAGTAGCCTCATCACAAAACACAAGTTTTTCTGCAAATTTTTCGTCTTGTTCTAGACATTGGGCACAGAATTGAAAACGATGCACTTAATCATTGTGCGACAGTGCTTGTAGCATCTGTAACCTGTATGGCTTCATATACAGTCACTTTCGTGGGATTCTCCAAACAGTCTTCTGTGGAATACCTAATTCCGTGCTCGCTTGAGGAGTAGACTTCTGTGGGCTACGAACGTAACTGGTACGCACACGTTCAACAGTTTTTTCAGACACAGGAGGGCGACCCGTTGTTTTACCTTTACTAGGCATCCCGTGGCTTTAAACTGTTGAAACCAACATGCATGCGGAGCATCCTTGCCGAACTTTGTTCTAAAGTGTCGATGAACAGTTACCACAGACTGAGTCGAATGAAATTCAAAAACAACGTATGCTTTCTCACTTTCAGCCATCTTGCTCTCTAGCACTCTAGCAGCCACCGAAGGAAGCTTGCATTTAGTGCAATCGAAACTTGGAGAGCCACTTGTCTTATAACAGCAAACCCCATCATCATACCTATAGTAGGAAAGCCAAAAAAAAAAAAAAAAACAATGTAAAATTGCTGCAATCATTTTGACTATCCGTGTAGAGCTTTGTATCTTGATGAATGCATTACCATTTTGAATATTGTGAATGCTGAATGGTTTTAGTGTTTTTTGCATGAATAAGTTCTAAGGAACTTCCTACCACAGTTATAAGTTATTAATTTTATGTTGAATTGTTGTCCCCCTTTTGTCATATGTTTGATCCTGTAATTTATTCTAATTTTCCCAAGTGTTGTGTCCTTACTTGGAATGAGATTGTATGATATACGATTTTTTAGTAAACTGATTGTTTTTGTTTTTTGTTATAAGGAAACAAAAGGGATGCTGACAAAAGAAATGGCAGGTTAGAAACATACAGTAACATAAAACAAAAAAGGTAAAATATTTGCGTAATTCCCTTCATCAGTAAAAAAGGTGTTCATGTGACTACTGCACTGCAGGTTCAGAGGAAATGGGTAGGAGAATCCAAGGATTTGAATACAATGTGATAAGGGTGAAGAGAGTTTTTAAGAGCATTTATAAATATGTATACTATGTATATGACCACATAGTGAAATGCACAATTAAAATACATGAATGATAGTAAAGTAAATCAACACTTACCATAGAGGAAGGTGGCTGGGCTCGGCAAACACAGGAAGGTGAACATGTGTAGTACAATATTTTGGTATTGAACCTTATCTTGCATGTAGATGACACTTAGCAAGCTGGTCAGATGTGATCGCACAGATGCACACCAAGTGAATAGTTGTGAGAATAAGTTTCAATTCTGAAATGGTGCGTTACACATGTTCGTCTTTTTTTAGTTAACTGCTTAAAAGGGTGTGGTGTATATATCAGCCACCACCACCACCACCACCAATGAGGTCTACATGTCAGCAGCTGTAAAACCCTGTTGGTCTCGCACATAGCATTAACATTCAGAATGTTTCTTTGATGGTAGTTTAGGAGAAGGCAATAGTGGCAGGATAAATGTTGCTCATTTTTCACACCCCTACCATCACCTATTTCAATCGGCCAGTACCAAACCGCACCACTTCAAAAAACTTGAATAGACTGAATATTTGTTACAAGTTCAGTCAGCAGAATTATGTTTGATAGTACCAATTGTTTTAGAGTTCAGAAGATGGTATTTCCATGGTTTCCCAAAATCACTCCAGGCGAATGCTGGGATGCTTCCTTCAAAAGGTGATGGCCAAACTCTTTCCCATTCCTTGTCCCCAGTCCCCTCTAATGACCTCAGTGTCGATGAGGTGTAAAGCCATAAGTGAAAAGAATAAAAATGATTATGGTAACTGGTTTTGCAACATATCACCCAAACGCTGTGATATCTTGCCTACGTTAAAAGTCAATGCAGACATGGGAACTCCTTACTGATGTAGTGGCTTACCCATATAGTTTACTGTCATGTTACTGTATGCAGCATAGTCTTTGTGAGACTGTTGTATGTTTACATGCATTTGCACTATCTGTAATAGTCATGATGTCTGTCTCTATCCTTAACATAAAGGTGTTGACAAAAGTACTTTACTTCAAATATTACTCTCATTAAATATTACTTTTTTGTATTGTTTAATCTGAAGTTACTGTAATATCAATCTCTTTTACAGTTCCATTGCTGAGAACAAGGACTTCCACAACAAATCACTCGAGTCAGACAATCCATTCCTTTATTGCATTCTTGCACAACCTGGAGGAAAGGTTTGTTATACCTTAAAGTAACTTGATGAAAGACATCTGAATCTTACAAGGTTGTATGCCTGATTTGTTTAGTTATTGCATATTTAATATTTTTATGTGTATACCCTGATCTATAATTTCTGTAATGCAACATTTCATAAAAAGTTATTCTAAAATATAATCATTTAGTTATTGTTTCAGCATAGTTTTATATTTTGAATTTTTATTTTTTGTCATCATGACTTGAGAAGTAAGGGCTGATAAATAATTCAATTTCACATAAGACAAACTACTTTTCATTTTGTTACAGGCTTATATTATTAGTGGTCCCATTTAGGATAGCATTCTTTGGCAAATATTGCACCTCTACACTCTGTAAAAATTAGTCACTCTCAGAATGCATAAGTTTGATTGATTGAAACAGTGTTTTCTGAATGCAGGCTTAAAATGTAAAAAAAAAAAAAAAAACTATTTCTCCAATATACAACTGCACTTTATTGTTGGCATTCATTTTGTGAATGGTAAAATTAAATTGCTAGGGCACTGTTGGCTGAGAGACTGTGAACAATTGTTCACCTGCCCAGTTACAGTTTGCATTTGCCACACATTCTGCCTCTGCCACATATTGACCCAATGTGACGTAAGGATAAGAGGGACCTACAGTTTTATGTGGAATCCACACCATTGAGCTTTCTAGCATATGTAACATGAACAAAGAAAAGCTTGGCTGGAAGTGAACGTGTTTTTAAGGGCCCAAAAAATTCTGGCTGAGACTCCGATTTAAACTGGAGACCTCTTATTACTCGGGCACTGAGCCACTAGATCACCTGAAATGTAGTGATAGGTTAAGCTGCCTTTAAATGATGTGATGTCATAAACACTCACTTCCATAAGTTAAGGGATCTTTGAGATTCTCAGAAAAACTTCAGGCATGATCATAATGTGTGCTCTATAAGGGATCCTGGTAACAATTTTACTCACGATACAGTGCTATTGATACAATTTAAACAGGAAAACCAGGCACGAACTGTGGGTGGCACTGACCATGTGTGGTGTCCCTCCACTGGTTGCATAACAGAATGTCAGCATGAGTTGTGATGACCTCACATGGTAACATAGGATGCACAAAGGCTCCCCATACTATAAATCAGGCTATACAGGATAGCTTAAGGTAGTGCATACTACTAATAGACAAGCACTACTAATCAACAATAGTACCTGCAATTCTTTGACCTATAGTGTTCCATGCATGTTCTATCTGATTTATGTCTGAAAAGTGAACTAGCCATTCCAGACATGTGATATCTTCATGTTGCAGGTAGTCATCTAACAGCCAGTCGTGTGTGGGTAGGCATTATCGCCTATCAGATCTAACCCAGATCCATGTACACCAAAAAAAAAAAAAAAAAAAAAAAATGCACGTACTGTTGCAAGGATGTCATTCCTAAAAACAGCAGGTCCCTAGGAAACACATGCAGTGGGGGTACATGCTCCTAATATACGCATACGATAACATCGGTGCCACTTTCCTCAATGTTGGCAGGGTTGTAATGTGTCCCAGGGGCACTCCATACGAACAGACTATGACAAACACTCTCCAGACTAAAACTGCTACTAATCTGTGGACAGGGTATTACCACATTGTTCCTGGGTCCAAACATAGTGCACAAAATACCACATTAAATGAGCCACTGGTGCCTTTTTGTGAGTGGAATGTATGCAAATATAGCAGGTTGCCGAGCATACATAGAGCCTCTTGAAACAAATGAAAAAGTTTCTGAGAGTAGACGTGTGACCCCGAGGCTGCTGAGAGGTCTCTAGCCAGCTCTGGTTGGACATCATTGGGCACTTTAAGCAAGGTATCTGTCCTGACTGTAGGATGTAGCACACAGTTGACTTTGTCCGTCCATAGCACTGTTTAATGTTTCCTCCTTCTTGGAATCGTCTCCATAGTCATGAAATGATGACATGCAACTCCTGCCACATTTGGCACTGAACTCTTAAGTTGCCCACTATACGACATTTAAAATATCATTCAGATGTGTTCTATTTGCCTTCCTGCTTCCATGTGACTCAAATACTGTATGTCAAATGCGCACAACACATGCTTCACTCATGACCTCTGCCCACACGTACAGTTTCTAGCATACTAAGCAGTCTTTTACTGAGCTGCCAGGTTTATCATGTGTTAGTGTTGTGCAGCCACAATTCAGTTCACACATTATCACAATGATGCAGTGATTTATCATGGATCTTGACAGTCCTTTAACTTATGTTCATGAGTGTATTAAGATTAAAGCTGGTGAGGATTGTGTACAGGTACAGAAGATCTGGACAGGATATCTAGTTGTGTAGGTGAACCTAAAATATAGATAAATGATAAAAATAGCATGTAAGTACACTTGTTCAATAAATTAAATATAAGCATCTTGGTGTATCATTTAATAATAGTCAGAGATGGGTAGGTCATATTGTTCCAGGGAAGGTTTTAAATTGTAATAAGTGTGCGAAACTTTGGTGAACATTTTGCTCGGCTGTATGAGACCTAGGTTATGGATTTCAAATAAAGAGGTTGGGGTAGCTACAAATAGAGGCAGCTTGATTTGTTTGCAGAAATTACAAGTAAAATATAAAATATGGAAAGTGTTTATGGCATACATTGGCGATGAGGCCTGATTTGATATTAGTAATAATAGGGAAGAGATTACAACCATCACAGACTAGCTGTTAATTTCTGGCATAAGGGAGTGAGAAAGTTTTCATTTGTAGGATAGGAAATTGGAAACTGGAATAAATTTTTGAGGGAGATGCTAAACAATTTGCCTCAAACAGTGAAAGAATTTGAAATAAAAATTTGTCTAAAGCTAAAATAGGTACATAAGGCAAGTAAATGTCACTGGGGCATAAGTGCAATAATAATAATAATAAATATCATCATCAATCTGTATATGATAAAGTGTTCGACATGCTGCACTCTTTTATTAGTCTGGTTTGTTCAGGAAGCTTGCCTTTTACGACTGCTATGAGGTGTCTTGTTAAATCTCATTGCTAAAGGTTGTCATTGATTGCGAGACTTATACATAGTGAAATTCTTTCTCATAATAAAATCTCAATTAATTTCTAGATTAAATTAAACTGTTTTCTTAATATGTTTCATAACAAACACATTGCAAATTGACTTCAGCTTTTACAACCAGTGTCAGTGATCACCTCCTTTGAAGTTTACCTGTAGGGACATGTGTAGATCATATTTGATCTTTGATTTATTGCTACGGTTAGCTAACATATTTTACTGGTAAATCCTATTGACTACTAAGTACAGAATCCACAGTCTGGTCTAAACTTATAGTGATTTCCATAGTTAGATTTATTTTAAGCCACGATTAGTGGTTGTTAGTAGGTAACAAAACAGTTCTTTGGCCCTTGAGGTTCATGCGAGAGAACAGTTTGCTATTTAGGTTACTTGGAGAGTTCATTCTTTTATCCACTTCTCAGTTTTTGTTCTGAAAGGTAGTATGTGTAGGGGTTGCTGTCTGCAGACACAGGTTGACATGACTGATCTGCTCACCCAGCTTGTAGCTTTGTTAACAGAAGTTACACAGCTGGAAACTGCCATAAGTGATTGCAGAAGATGTGGTATGAGTGACCCTGTTGAAGCTAGGTCTCTCACAGGTGCTCCCCTACCAATCATCGTACCTGCAGTCCAGGCAGAGATCTTGAATTCTGTGCTGTGGTTGCATGAAGGTGACTGGCATGTGGTTTCTGAACATCAGTGCCACATGCGGGGGCCGTCGTACAAGCCTGAATGCTAGGAAGTGAGCTTGTACCTCTGTCCAACCGGTTTGATGTGTTGTCTTGGACTGATTCAGTTTTGCAATTGCTATCCTGCGAGTCGACAGCCCTCCAGCCAACTAGGTGTGAGCAACCACAGACGGGGATTCTAGTGGTCAGAAGCTCCTACATTAGGCAGGTTATCAAGTCACGTAGAGAAATGGCGAATAGGTCGGTGATGAAACTCAATATCCATTCATTGTGTATTCTGAGAGGTCTGATCCAAGATGTGGAACAGGCCATCCCGGATGCCATTGAACAGATGGGGTGTAGCCAGCCAGCTGTGGATTGTAGCTCAAGTCAGCACTAATGATGCTTGCCACCTTGGGTGTGAGGTTATCCTCTCTTCCTTCCAGCGGATTGCTGATAAGGTGAACTCTGTGGCCAATGGCCACAAGATTTCAGCTGAATTAATTGTCTGCAGTATTGTTGATAGAACTGTGGACCTCTTGTTCAGAGCTGAGTTTAGGGTCTGAATCATAGACTGTAACATTTCTGTGATAAAATTGGCTGCAGATTCCTTCATCTTCACCCTGGGGTTTAGTCATGTAGAGTTCCCTTGAAAAAACTAGGCGTGGATTACACGCATGAATCAACTACATGGATGGCGGGGGCCATTTGGAGTGGATTGGAAATTTTTTTTAGGTTGAAGGAGGAAGTCCTGAAACTGGAATCACAGCTACAGGCATCCAAATTAAATTCAACACTGCATGTTAGGAGTACCTTATACGAATCTTGACCGTTAAAAGTCCTAATGATTAACTGCATAAGGGGTTGTAACAAGCAGACTGAACTAGAAAGCGTCATTAGAAACACAGAAGCAGATATTGTATTAGGAACAGAATGCTGGTTAAAACTGGATGCAAGTTCAGCAGAAATTTTTAACAATAGCCTGAACGTTTTCTGTAAGGATAGGTTGCATTCCAATGGAGGTGGTTTGTTTATGGCTGTTAATAAATAACTGTCTTGTAATGAAGTAGATATCAATACCGTCTGTGAAATCTTATGGTTTAAGCTCAATGTAGCTATGATGAAACTCATGATAAACTCCTATCATCCACCAGATGCACACTTAACTATTGCTGTGGCATTAAGGAATAGTGTAAATTCCGTAGCTTGTCAATTTCCAGATCATGCAATAATACAGGGTTACTTCAAAAGAATCATTCACTTTCAAAACCCGATTTATTCAAAGGTATTACACTTACAAATATGATTGATATATGAAAATTACCACAAAATATCCAAGTTTGTACACCAGGTGGTGTGGTAGCACTAGTTCAGTATCCGTAACAAGTTCAGTTCAGTCTCTCCTGAGATGGAGGCAAAGCGAGAAAAGAGTTTCTGCATCCTAGAATATACAAAATGTTCGTCTGTCATAGCAGTGCAATGTTCTTTCGGAAGGCAGTATGTATTAGAACCACCTTGTAAGCAAAGCATTTTGTGGTGGTGTTGCCAATTCACAACAATTGTTGTTTATGTAAAGGTAAAAGCATGAGTCAACACTAAGTGTCAGACGAAACAGTGGAGAGAGTGAGAGAAAGTTACGTGCGTTCTCCAAAGAAATCTACGAACTGAGCAAGCCACAAACTTGGTATATCACAGTAAACTGCTTTGAAGATTTTACGAAGACGGTTACAATTCAAACCGTATTGTGTGCAGCTTTTGCAACACTTAAGAAGATAATGTCTGTCGATTTGACTTTTGCATCAGAATGATGGAAGCATTAGAGGATGATGCTTTCGCTGACAGGTTGATGTTCAGTGATGAAGCGACATTCCATTTAGCCAGAAAAGTGAATCGTAACAATGTGCGATTCTGGGGTACTGAAAATCCGCATGCACTCGTGACAATTGAAAGAAATTCATCCAAGGTCAATGCTTCTTGTGCAATTTCAAAAACAAAGTTGTATGGGCCGATTTTATTCATTGAGAAGACTGTGAATGGTTCAATTTACCAAGACATGTTGCAGTTATGGTTGTTTCCATAACAAGCTGAAGATTCCACAGATTTTTTCTACCAACAAGACAGGGCACCCCCTCATTGGAACCTCGATGTTCGTGCTTACCTGAACCATGAACTCCCGTATCGCTGGATTGGTCGTGTTGATGATGATGACCTTGCTTTTTTCCTCCCAGGTCACCGTATTTAATGCCGTGTGACTTCTTCCTTTGGGGACACATTAAGGACATTGTTTATATACCCCCACTACCAAAAATGGTAGAAGAGCTGAAGAAACGGATCAGTGATGCATTGATGACTATTGACGCGATCATGCTACAAAATGTGTGGGTTGAATTGAACTACTGCCTGGACATGTGTCGTGTGACCTAGGGGGCACACATAGAACATTTGTAGAGTGAGCATAAAACTTGG
Organism: Vandiemenella viatica; assembly: GCA_031002005.1. Taxonomy (NCBI): domain Eukaryota; kingdom Metazoa; phylum Arthropoda; class Insecta; order Orthoptera; family Morabidae; genus Vandiemenella; species Vandiemenella viatica. The sequence goes on from JARYHS010006626.1 coordinate 42,327, forward strand.
ATATTTTGTGATTATTTTCATATATCAATCAAATTTGTAAGTATAATGCTTTGGAATAAATCGGGTTTAGAAAGTGAACGATTCTGTATTAGGAGGTGAGTTCAACTTGCCGCATATCTACTGGATCAATTATGTTCACGTTACTGACGGCGGGGGTAAAACAACTTGAGAAGAAATCATTCTTGACCTGTTCTCAGATCTTCATCTTAACCAGCTCTTCACTGAGCCAATGCGGTGCCATAATGGTAACAAAAACATTTGATATGTTCTCATAACAATTGGCCTGAATTATTCACCCATGTCAGGGACAAGTGATCACAAACAGGTAATTGCCACAGTAAAATTAATAACGAAGTGCAAGAAGAAAAAGAAAGCATTGCTTACAGATTCAAAAAAAGCTTCAAAGGAAGTTTTAGAGCATATTTGATGGATCAATACCTTACCTTCAGAGTAGCAAGTGGGACCATTGAAGGGTTGTGGCATTGATTTGTGCATATAGTCAGTGAAGGTATGGACATACATATACCAAAACAGACAATCAAGGAAGGGAATGATCCCACATTGCATCACATGAAGTTAAAAGGTTACTTAAAAAGCAAAGGATACGCGCATGCTCAAGAAAGACTGAGGTCTCTAATGACTTTCGTTGTAACTACTCTCCAAGATCCTCACCAAAAATCGAAAGAAATTTTGGTCCTTTGAAAAAAAAAAAAAAAAAAAAAAAATTGTCAGTCGTAGCCACAACAGTATGCCAGTAGTATTACAAGACGGTGATGAGGTATATGACAGCCACAACATGACTACATTTTTAACCCTGAATTTAAAAATGGGACCATTTTTGTCTGATATATTCTGTAAATCTTCAGAAAAAAGTACCTTCCAACTGAAAATTGCCCAGGTAATTCTTATTTTCAAGAAAGGAGATTGCAGGTATCCTAGGTATTATTGACTCATATATTTAAAATCTTTTTGCAGTAGAATTATGGAGCATGTTTTATATTCTAACATTATGAATTTTCTAGATTAAAGCTAGTTACTTACAGTGAACCAACATGGATTTTGAAAGAACAGGTCATGTGAAACACATTTGGCACTTTTTTTTTCATGATGTAATGAGAGTTATTGATGCAGATTCAATTTTCTTGGATTTTCAGAAAGCTTTTGACTCCATGCCACACAACTGACTTTTAGCAAAAATTCGAGCATACGGTATATCATATAAAATGAATGGATTGTGAATGGATACGAGATTTTCTAACTGGTTGGTCACAGTATGTCGTTGTTGACAGGGAAGCTTCTTCTAATCTGGATGTTACTTCGGGCGTACATCAAGGCAGTGTAATTGGACCACTTCCTTTCTTAATGTTACTAAACGATCTCTGTGACAACGTTAATAACAGGTTGCAGCTGTTTGCTGATGATGCAGTTATCTATAGGGAAGTAATGTACTCTGATGATTGCTTAGGAATTCAGCACAATCTGGATGTTATTTCAAAATGGTGCTATAAATGGCAACTTACACTAAACTGTAAAACATGCAAAGCAGTGCACACATAACTCAACTTAAGAATCCTTTTGCTAACGGATACACAGTAAACAGCTCAGCTGTTGACACGGCTGATTTTGTGTAGTGTTTGGGTATAACAGTGCAAAGCAACATGAAATGGGATATGCACATAACTTTCGTTGTGGGTAAAACTAATTCTAGGTTAAGGTACATAACTCGTGTGTTGAAGAACAGCAATGCTCATACTAAGGAAACAGCTTATAAAACACTTGTGCATCCACATTTGTATTACTGTTCTGGAGTTTGGGATCTTTATTGCAAGGGATTGATTGACTCGTTAGAGAAAGTACATAGGAGAGCCGCTCGATTCATGACTACTTGCTACAGCCCTTATGAAAGTGTCACAGAAATGGTGCATAAACACTGAATCTTAGCTCTGACCGTGCGTAGCCTTGGATGTTACGGTACTGACTTAAATATAACAACTCGGTTGCCACGTAGCTTATCTAAACCAAAAGCTATGGAAAGGTAGAAGTTCAATGATGTTCACGAGTTCTTTGTCATAAAATCACTCTATTCTTCAAATCTTACAAAATCAGTAACCGAACAGGCAATCAGACAATATTGCAGAAGAAAAGTTTACAGATTCGATTAACCATTTGAGCCAGACCACACCCCATAGTTCACAGTTCAAACCTTTTAGTTGTAGAAATTAAATAAAAGTGAATCTCACGCTCCCATTGTTCAACTGTTTGTTCAATTTAAACAATCCCAAGGCCTCATTTGTCAAAATACTATTTTAACGTGACATTATAATAAAACTGAATGATCTATGCTGCATGTTAGCGAGCCTAAGGTTTTCAAAGCTAACTGATTGCTATTACACTATTTTGCGTCTTGTCTCGTGCACTGCTACTTGAAGACTGACACGCTCAATGTGGCTGCTAACCAGGAAAGTTCTGGTACTCACGGAGCGTGGGAAAACTTAGCGGCTGCACTTCCTACGAGAATCTTTCCGGTAACTGATCAGTTTCTCATCTCACATCTGAAGGTTTCATCATACAATTTGTTGACCTTGACAACTAAAATAATCCTATCACTCTGAAATTTTACAAATCGCTAGATGTTGAAGTAAGTGGCAATTTTAGTTCTCATGAAAAATTCCGTGACTTTACTATTTTAGCCGAAAAGAAATAATTTAGATATGAACTTTCGAAATATCCTTCCAGGCCAATGCTGAAGAATGATGAAATACAAAATACTATCTCAACAACTGTAAAACTGCTTTCTATCTTGAATAAACATAAAAACTGACTTTAGAAAATGAAATGCACTAATATTCTATCTAACTCATGGTTCTGAGACTAAACTTTTTCACGCAGTTACAAAATTTGATAGATACCTGACAATTGGATTGGGTTTATCTGGCAAACAGATGAAATCTGTTTTGTCTGAACTTGTTGGCAAATATGTGAATTTCTTCTTTCATTGAGATACTTCATCTACCAACATATTTAGGATGCAATCATAGGATAGATAAGATTAGAGAAATAAGATGGCACACTGATGGTTATATATAGTCTTTCTTTCCTCGGGCTATTTGAGATTCGAATGCCCAGAGTTTGTGAATTGCACAGTATTGCTGTAGATATAGATAATAACTGTCTAGGCTTGTTGGACATCGTTTTGATGTTTCCAGTGTCTCTGAATTCTGAGAGTCAGCATTGGAACACAGTTCACTTATTAACTTGAACTTGGCATTTAAAATTTCATCTCATTTCGTGTACTGTACTTGCCCTCCTAACAGGAAATTCAAAAGTTTCTTATGCCACTGTTGTCAACACACACAAACCCACACAAACACACACACACACACACGAGCTATGCCGTTTACTTCTTGCCTGATAGAGCAAATCATGAGGCTATGTTGCTGTGAGATGTTAATAAAAAATTACGAAACAAACATCACACAATTGATATTCTGCATGCTGGATAGTAATTGTTAAAGTATTGGACCTCACTGTGATAAAAGGAAACTCCAGTGTCACTATGTATAACACCTTTGTTCAATATGATCAACTACTTTTTTTCTATTACCACATGGCTTGGAACAAAATTAAATTCTTTACATCTCCACAGTCACATGTTCAAACATTTGTTCCATCAAAAAAATTTAGTATGTTTCTACCAAAGTTTCTCAGTTCAAATTATCCATTAACAATTGAAGAATTGCCTACTTTTTAGAATTATTCACGGCAACAGTGATATATGAGAATCGTGTTGAATTTTTCAGAGAGCATGTGTGTACTGAATTGCGTATCTGGTACTCAATTCAGTTTTCAAGTCCTTTAGGTTCTTTTATATGCATTATGATAATTGTGTGGAAAGGAAAGATAAATTATACCCAACACTCGCCAAAGTTGAAGGGAGGAGGGCAGCAGCAAAATTTTTCCATCTGTAGATAGTGTAGAAGGATTTAAATCTTATTTTTTACTGACATAAGTGTTACACTTTTTCTTATTCTTGTGGTGCAAATAAATAACACTAAACTTCATTAACTTAATACTCACTAACTGTTCATTTCTTTGGAGCAGTGGTTACCTGTGTGTTTAAATGTGGTAACCAATTTTACCACTAGGAGGTACATACTACCTGTCTATGAATTTGCCTTCAGTATATTCACAGTATTTTACTTGCTGCTTCACTGCACAAAGCATATATACAGCTTCTCGTACTTTTAACCTAGAACTGAACTTCTAGACTTGGCCATGTAACCTATTGTATAATTTTTCCACTTTTTTGACAGCTCAATAATAATAATTTTGTATGGTCTCAAAAACCTAGTGACAGAGTTTCTTACTGGTTTCACAATTCAACTCTATTGTAGCCACCTAACCTAACAGGTAATCCTACCAGTTTAATGTGGGATCTAAACCATACAGCATCTTAGCATCTTCACATTAACAAAATAAAGTTATGTCAGAGGTGAAGGTTGTAAGAACAAGATGTGCACTGGGGTTGGTGCATAAACACATTGTCTTAACTCTGACCATGTGTAGCCTTGGATGTAACAGTTTTTGGCTTAAATAGAATAATAAGGTCGCCACACAGATTTTAACCAGAAAACTATGAAAAGGTAAAGTTCAATAAATAGTTCATTGCCATTTAAACAATTATATTCTTTCAAATTTCACAAAACCAAATACTGTACAGGCAATCAGACGACTTTTCCAAAGTAATGTTTTACAAGTTCGATTAACCAGTCGAGCCAGACCACACCCCAATATGACATGTCTCTGTTCACACGAGTGCCTGTCAAGGAGACTTTAGAACTAATACGACAACATTTTGACCAAGGAATTGTAGACCTATTCCAACATGTGCTCACTTCTACATATTTCATGTACGGTGGACGATACTATGAGCAAACTGATGGTGTGGCTATGGGCTCGCCAATTTCTCCTGTGGTAGCTGATTTATATATGGAGGATTTTGAGCAAAGGGCTCTGGACACTGCTCCATTGAAACCAAAATGCTTCTTTCGATACGTGGATGACACATTTATAATTTGGCCACACGGCTTTGCAGCGCTCGAAGAATTCTTGCAACACCTGAACTCAATCCATCCTAACATATGTTTTACCATGGAGATTGAGAAAGATGGCATGCTGCCATTTCTGGACGTACTAATTATACGTAAACCGGATGGTACTTTGGCGCATAGCGTTTACAGGAAACCCATGCACACAGATCTGTATTTGGGGGCAACCAGTTTTCATCACCCAGCTCAGCGGAAAACTGTTTTGACAACACTGGTCCACCGTGCGCGAGCCATTTCGGACAGTGATAGCCTACGTGAAGAACTAAGGCACCTACGGCAAGTTTTCAGACAGAATGGTTATTCTGAAGAACATATTAAACAGGCCTTTCTCCCCAGAAACCGAAACTAACACCTGAACAAGAGTCTCCAAAAACCGTCGCTGTGTTGCCATATGCCGGGAATACATCTGGAAAATTGGAAGAATCTTAGCACGATATGGCGTAAGGAGTATCTTCAGTCCACCTATGAAGATACGTAATATGTTACGCACGGTGAAAGACAACCTTGGGCTTCGAGTTCCGGGAGTTTATTCGATCCCCTTGTGAATGCGGCAAAGTCTACATCGGACAAACTATAAGAACTATCGAGGAACGCCGCAATGAGCACCAAGATATCTGCGGTTACTACAACTGGACAAGTCCGCATTAGCAGAGCATGATATAGAAAATTTTCACAGCATCAACTTCGACAACACTGAAGTTCTGGCTAAGATATCGTATTCTGGGACTTCGGTGATCAGGGAAGCGCTGGAGATTCGATTAAGTGACAACAGCATTAACAGAGATGGTGGTCTGTTCCTGAGCGAGGCTTGGGAGCCAGTCGTAAAAGACCTAAAACAGCAACGTGTTAGACACAACCTTCCGAGCAGACGTCGACCAATGGGAGATAAGTCGTTCGTGATAGGTCAGTTCCAGAGCCCTCGTGTAATGCCGCCGGTTAAGCAACGATGAGTGTGGAGAGCACTTGGATGGGTGACCGCATATGCCAACTGTTAAGGCAACGTTATGCGTCGTTTTTACTTGGATGGGTGACCACTCAAGATACTGTCATGGATCTACTAAATGCCATCCAGTTGCTGAGCTACGAGATGCAGCCACGAGATGCAGAGATGCAACCAAACCGGTTTGACCCCGTCTATGGCCGTGTGCACCGCCGACCAATCAAAGAGCAGCATGAAGCTTCCCTTGACAACAGTCTATAAATAGGAGCCAGGACTGGCTCGCGAGTCAGTCGTGTCTTGTTCTTGTAAGTGAGTTTTAACCTGATGAAGGCAACGATGGCAGTTGCCGAAATGTCGTTAAAAGATCCAAATAAATCTATTATCCGTCAGAAAACCCGAGAGTTATTTATTTCACACCCCAATAGTTCAAAGTTCAAACTTCTAGTTGTAATAATTAAACGAAAGAGAATAACACGCTCCCATTGTTCAACAGTTTAGTTAATTTAGACAATCCCGAGGCCTCACTTGGAGAAATACTATTTTAACACAACATTATGGTTAACTTGAATAAAAGAAGCGGCATCATTCCAAAATAAAACTGGGGGCCAAATAACTACACGCACGGGTGTATATCACATAGCGCTTCTCAAGATTCCTAGCGACTGTTCTCACGCGAACCGTGAGAATGTATCTACTTCCTCGTTCACAGGGGTGGCTGATGGGAAGCTCGTCAGATATGAAATTGCACATCTGAAGTCCTAACGTTGGCTAATCTGACCTTGACAATAAAAATAATTCGAGCTCTCTGAAACTTTACAAATCGCTAGATCTCTAAATAAATGTTAACTTTAGTTATTATTAAAAATATCCTAACTTTAATACTTTAGCCAAAAATAAATAATTTAGATATGGAGTTTCGCAATCCCACTCCAGGCGAATGCCGAAGAATGTTGAAATTAAAAAATATTGAAAATACTATCTTAAAAACTGTTTTTATCTTGAATAAACATAGAAAAATTACTTTGAAAATGAAATGCAATAATATTCTATCCACTCTAACTCGTGGTTCTGAGAAAAAAAAAATTGTCACGCAGTTACAAAATTTAATAGATAGCTTACAAGGTCAGTCAGTTTTAAGGCCCAAAAAAATCCAGCTGAGACATTTGAATTGGGGGACCTTCTGCACACCTGTCACATGTCTTAACCAACTGAGCCCCCTCATTGTTATTGTCTGTTGATACCAACTTGAGGCTAACTGGTTGGGTTTTGCATTTTCCTATGTAGCTTAATTGAACACACAGACAAAAAAATATAAAACACTTCTGCATGTGCACAAAATTAGCCTTAAATTTTGTTTCCACATTGTAGTTTTTATGTCCAACTAAATGCTCCACTTTGTACATCTTTATACTAGCACTGTTGAACAGTGAAATTCTTCACCACTTTCTTTTGCACACACATTCATTTAACCACCTGGTAACACATAAATAATAAAATCAACTCTTGTTAGGCTTTGGCCAGCATACATTATCTCCTAGGCAGATGCATTGGCTTATTCACTGGCTCAGTTTTCATAAGTAACAAATTATTACTATAGTGGAAAACGTATTGTGAAACATTTTCTCTTCTCAGTACACACGGTACATACGGTTCATTGTGTCATTTTATTTAATCAATTAAAACCATATTTATGTATTTAAAATGAAAAGACGTTGTTAAAATGTGCTCCATTAACATGTGTACTACCTTTTAATCATGCTTATTATTGTTGTTATTAACTGTGGTGGAGCTTATACTTTAGCGGTTACTTCCCTGGATGCATAATTTTGAGTTGTGCCCAGTTTTGATGTATATAATGTCCTGTTTGAAATTAAATTCAGCCAGAGTAAGGCTGTAGTCATGGGTGAATATTTACATAAACAATCAACTCCAGAATGTTAGCCAATTCAAATATTTTGGCAGTACTCTGAGTAAAGACAACACAAGTAAATATGAGATTACATACAGTACCAATAATGCAACAGTCTTTAATAACCAAGTGAGAACTCTATTTTGGGACAGCAAAATTCCCAGAATGTGAACATACACTATTCAAAACATACTACATCGCCATACTAACTTATGCACAAGAAACATGTACCCTATCCGGAAGAGACAGTAGTTAACTTCAAGCCTTTGAAATGGTTTCTGCATACCATGCTTCAGAGGACACAAAAGAACAAAGTAAGGAATAAAATCAGTCGTGCAGAAGCCAGTAAAAATATCAGTTTGGCAAAATCCTGATTGTGGTACAGACATGTACAAAGGATCGAGGAAGAAAGATTAGCAAACGCCTACTTCAGTATGAACATCAAAGGGAATAGAAAATCCAAAAGAAATGGATAGATCAAATCAAGAAGGATCTGGAAAACATAGGGCTGAATTGGAGGATTATTTATGAACATCAACTACTCATGGACAGGAAGAAGTTCAGGGAGTTCGTGACCAGCACTTGGAAGACTGGAGCTGGAGAATGATAATGAACGATCCTGTTCGAAACATATTGTTTATAGACATCCATGGAAACTTGGTCCAGTCCCCAACTCCTTTGCATACAACAGACATTGTCCTTTAGCATGGTTTCAGTTTTTTGTAGTGTACTAGGAGAAAATGCTATCAAATCACTGTGTTCTCAGTTTTATGAACTCGTTATTTCTAATACTAAAGATTTAATGAAATTGCCTGCAGATACCTACAACATTGGAAAAGTTTGAACATTTTGATTTCTGATTTTGGGAAAACAAGCAACACACATTCGGTTACAAAATTAATTAGTTTAAAATGTTGAACAGAATTTAGTTTCAACAGTTAGCAATATACTTTTAAGAAATTTTTAGTTAAAATAGTAAACTACAAATTTAATTTGAGATACTGAAGTCTTGCGGAAGCCTATGCATGTCAACAATATTTACTAGATCCGTAAATTAAGGGGAAATTGTAAGCAACAATCAGTTTTACATTGCTATAAATTTTATATACACCAAAACTGTTCAGTGATAGCTAATGTTCAGGCTTGACAATTAGGAGGATTAGATTCCAGTTATGATTATGGCCATCTAGATTTTTTCCTATTGTTTCAATGAAATTTATCTTGCAAAAGCAGGGACAATTGCTCCATAAAGGTGATTGCAAATTTCTTTTCTGTTCCCATCCCTAATCTAAAAGCCCTGCTTTCAATGAGCCATAAATCTCCATGTTTCTCTATTTTTGTTTTGAAAGGAAAGTTTTTAGTAATGTGCATGTCTCACAAAATTTGAACAATGAACAGCACAAAACTCTTACTCGGTTTTAACATAAAGATGGCTGAGTGAGCCAGTTTAACATTGGGTTTTGTTGTCATTGGAGGCAGGTAGATCTAATATTTTTTAGCTTCATGACCAGTAATTCATCGGCCAAGGACAGGATCCAACTGTTGCCTCTGTTGTCGCATGTGGACAGCTTGTGAACCTCACCATCTCTCGCCAGCTGCACTCATTATGTTCTACTCATTTTAAAGGGACTGTGGCAAACTTATAAAAATTGCTTTTGCAAAGATTTTCATTCTGATTACAAGTTGAAATTAAAATGTTATTAATGATTGGTGTAGCTATGCTTAAAAAAGTCACTGAGGCAGTGATTTTAACAACTAAGTTCAGAAAACTGCAAGAAGGCAGAAAGTTTTTATTAATCATCTCAAATTTTATAACATGCTCCTCTAGCAGAGAAGTTTTTGCCTTTTTATTGTATCTTTGGACTAACACACTCACTTAAACATGGCTGAAAGGTATGGAAATTTGACTGTTTACAATACAAAACTGCCAGCCTGATCCATTTGAAATGAACACTCTCTGTTCATTTCACTCAGCTACAAAATGTTCCTGGTGAAATATCCTGCACTACAATTAATAAACTAAAATTTAAATGTTTCTGAAGTCCAAGAGCTTGTATCACTTCCTTCTCTAATCTTGGGACATTAGAACATTTAACCTTGTCTAACACTGACAATAATAATGGAACACTACTCAGCACTACAAGTGATAATGTGAAGTATTTATGTGTTTGTCTAGTTTTTTTTTTTTAACTGCTTTACGTCTCTTTTTAACATCGAGGTCTTTAGAGACGGGAAAGGATGGGGGGCAAGGATGGGGGCAAGGAATGGGAAGGAATTCGGCCATGGCCTTTTGAAGGAAGCATCCCGGCATTTGCCTGGAGTGATTTGGGGAAACCATGGAAAACCCAAATCTGGATGCCCGGACGGGGATTCGAACCACCGTCCTCCCGAATGCGAGGCGAGAACGCTAACCGTTACACCGCCCCGCTCGGTCTCTAGTTTTTTGTTGTTGTAACCATAGTCTATCAGCTATGGAACATAATGTATTTACATTCTCGGTCTTTATTTCAATTAATACCTTGCTTAATCTAGCTTAGGTTGTTGAAAAAAGTGGGATAGATTTTAGGATTAGATGTGGCTTACACTTAATGATAAAAGGGAACAAAGTCACTCAAAAGAAACTAATGATGATGTTCCTACGGTGGTTGAGGGCATGTACCAGCTAAGCTGATGACAGTCTGTCTCTCTCTTTGACTAACTCTAATATCAGTAGATATATTTTAATCCATTAACCATATATTAATACTTGTCAATGAAATTTGTAGATACATACACTTACAATTTTTTATATAGTGTATACCAGATTGTAAGCTACCCTTCGCTCTATTTTTCGAGATTCAGTTAAAATCCGGCGAAGTTTGAGGTTAACATTGGTACACGATACCATAGTAAAAATCGAGATAACAACACTTTAAGTTCAGAAAAGTAAATAAACAGCACATAGCAACCATAAGTAAGAAGTTTCAAGTAAAATATAAACCATAAACTTACATAAACGAGCGTAATCCATAATAATCCTGAAGTAGAAAACACAGGTTTGTTTACCCGACCACAGCATTAATATTCCTTTAAATTAAACACTGTAAAGCACTTCAATAATTAGAATTTCACCATCTGATATTAAATTCACTAATAACTCGCAGTTCCAGACCAATTTAAAGCAGTAAATATGATGTTTAAAAGTATCACTTCATAGATTGTTTAATAATTAATTTCAGCACATCTAAATAGTTTCAGGAGTTAAAAAGTAAGCGAAAATGCAGTAAATAATCGTTCTTTTCAGTTTTAATAGGTTCCAAGTAGTTTAAACCCGGAGAAATATGAAAAATCAGTAAAACTAGGAAGCCGGTATACAGACGAAAATAATCAAACCTTTCAGCATAAATTTCAACACGGTTAAACCATTTTGAAAGCGATAAGAACAGGTAAAAGCTAGTTGATACACGTAATTAATTTTCTATAACAATTAAAAGACATTTTAGTAACCTGCTGTTTGTTAATCCAATTTTGAAATAACTCACCAGAGGCACCGTACACAAAATATGCTTTTACACTAATTTTAAACACTGTCACACGATATAAAGTAAATAATAAATTAAAACAGTCCGGAAGAGAATTAAATTCATCTAAATCTCGTAGTTTACAACGGTTTCAAGAGCTTAAATGGTTATTCGAACACACAAAATAGGTCACTCAACTTTACCATTTTCTTGTTCAAAAGCCTACCAAGATTTCGAGATAAAAAGTAGTCTTCCTTAAAGACCAACTCTTCTAGTTTCACATACCTTAATTTCACGTCATTTAGCGCAATAGAACAGATGTTAGAGGATTTTCAAGTTCATACGACAACAGCCCACATGGTCTGAATAGAATATTTTATTGTGCCCAAGATATCACACCCATGAAGATGGGACAACTTTTAAAACACCTATTTTGATACTGGCTACACTTTAGTAATTTTTCCGGTTTGATAAACCACATAACTTCAGAGTTATACATAAAATTATATACACAATAAAATGGCGGAGGTGTGAAATTTCTGTTTTTAGTAATAACTTCATCAATTCCTTACCGATTTGAATAAAATTTACACTTTTGAGCGGTTAAAATTCGGGACAACACTTTGGTTATAGTTTCATGTTTATAACTTATGCCGTTTGTAAATCCCTAAAATTTTCTGAACATGTCACAATCAGAGGATGATTTGAATTTTGCAGTGACGTCACCTTAAAAATAAAAGTTAAGAATAAATTAAAATTTTGCCATCCAACATGACACACATAAACTCCCATAACTCGTAAACACTTTAGATTTTAAACTGACCACCTTTGAAGAAAGTTATAAAATTAAACGCAAGGGAATATTTTAGACCGCGGCAGAACACCGCCGGAGGGTAGCGTCCTTGAACCACTCCTATATAAGCCCGAGTGAGGGAGGGGGTAGTCAGTCGCAGTAGAGTCCATCAGATCGCTTAGACGTGATCACACGTATGTGTGCCGGCTCCGGTGTGCGGTGGATTATGGTCAGGGTAGTTCAAAACATGATGGCCGACCGGCGCCATTTCTAAAAATCGGTATGACTAACGTAACATTTTCGGACATGTGTTCGTAAAAGATTTCAGTTTCATTTTTGGGGTGGTACGGTCTGTTCTGTTTCATGATCTGTGATCTTCGGCTGATGATTTTCTCCGATTGCCATTGCTAACTGAGACTTTTGTAAATTCTGTGAAAAATTTTAAGAATATATTATTCAGTTATCCGGATTCAGACTTTCATTTCTACATTAATACCTTTCTTACAGGAGGTTAATCTGTAAGTGGTGACTGTGGTCAATTTTACAGTTAGCATTCTACATGGTTTAACACGGTTATAGAACTTTTTACGAACTTTGACAACTTTTGGATGACTCTGAGTTTAGGTGAAGAAGCTGATACCAACCCCTATATCAGTTTCAGCCCTAACAAGATGCCCACAAAGGCACAACAATTAAGACATGAAACTGGTGTTATTTAATTAAATATGTCAAAGTATTTTTTTAAAGATTATTTTGTCTCCATATGACAAATGTTTTAGACATTAAGGAAAAAATACAGCGAACTATTATTATGTGAATTAGTTATTCAGTTTATTCCAAGTTTGACTATAACTGATAATTTTGTCATGCTTGTCACCTACCAAAGTTGAGGGCCTCAACCACCGATAAAATCCTACCACTTAACCCCTCACTTATTATTTTCATTTGTACATTTTTTAATTACATCTATATGTGTGTTAACTAGTAAAATTTATAAAAAAAATTGCTTTTTCACATCAAGTAGGTACCCTTTGTTATATATATTTAATTTACCACCGCCTGTGTTTTCAGACTTTCCCAACATATTGATAGTGCACTTTTTACTTCAGTGTGTGTGTGTGTGTGTTTGCTAACTAGCTGATACCCGCGACTTCGTATGTGTGGATTAGGAATTTCATTGCCAGAATTGAATATAGAAAGTTTTTGGTAACAAAGGATTGGTCAGAAACAACACTGAGTCGGCATAATATGGCAAGAAAGCCATCACTATATCAGTCTAACATCGAACCTGTCTCTTGAAGAGAATCAATTTCCAACATATTTGAAAAGAGAACAACAAATGAAGGTGAAGGGATGAGGGGTGGGGGGAGATGGAGATGTTAACTAAGGCAGCTTTATTTCACCTTAGGTCTTTTCTTCTTTCTTCAGTATGAGCATTCGATTCTTGGGTTCTAATAACTTTAGCTACTGGTGCTCTGCTAGAGCTACAACTTAGGCCAGTTTACACCCGCAAGGCATGCCAAAAAAGAAGGCAAAAGTAAACTGGTGCCAGAAACATTTAAGCAGACACAAAGTTATAGGACAGAGAAAATCGACATCCTACACTAAATAATACGTTTTATCTCTAAACGGAATTTATTAAGAAATTATACACTAACATAATGCGCAAGAAGCATAGCTTGAGCAAGTGACATAACATTACAGACTAACACACACATCCATCTCTCTGTCACCATTCGATAAGTTCTCAATATTTCGGGACTACAACTGTGAATCATACCGAAAAAAAAATGTCCTGTGCCCTCCCTACAGATTTTCTTGTCAAATTCCATCAATATTGGTATAGGCATAGGCAAACGTAACAAAAGACTTACTTCTGCATTTATAGTATTACTACTGCAGATCATACACACACTGACTGCGAATAACTCCTGAGGGATCATGTAAAAAAGTGTACACCTATGGCATTGCAAGACTACCTACGATTTGCCTCGCATTGCACCCCTAACTTTGTGATATCTACAGTTTAACATTCAATCCGAATAACCGACGGCCCAGGCGTGACTCTTACGATCAAAAACAATTTTTAAAAATCTTAGCCTCCATGGAGATTTGAAACGGAGACCACGAACCAAATATTAGTAAGCCAGCGCTTTAACCACTTAGCTAACTGACCGCTACACGGAAAAACAGTACTCTGATCTCCATATCCAACGCGTCTATCTATCGCCTTTCAGTAATATTTTGAAATTATAAAACAACATGTATTATTTATACAGATAATTTTTCAACCAAATGTAGACAGTATTTTTCTCCTTGTTTCAAATGATAAGTGTGCAAAGTTTCATCAAGATCAGAAGAAAACTGTGGATTTGTATGAAGAACAAACTAACATACATACATACATACATTAATCTTATATATATATATTGATTTGTAGGTTCAATAGTTTCTCCGTAAAAAAATAAATTTCTAATATTGCCGCATGAACGCCAGTGTACCGTCTGCCAGCATGGCGCAGCGGGTAGCGTCACGAATTGCGGTACCGAAGGTCGCCGGTTCAATCCCGCCCACTGACAAAAATTATTTAATTCTGTTTATTATTTCCAGAAGATTCTACATGTTTCCTAAGGTCACTTGTAACTTCTACACATTTCACTTGTTAACTACTCTTGTAATCTCTAGTACGTTCTATCTGTGTATAAATAGAAGAGCATTCTGCCCAAGAGGCAGTCAGTGCTGCGTGTATGTTTGAGTTCTCAATAAACCTGTTCTCAGTTTAAGTGCTGTGTTCATTGACAAGTAACCTTCGAATTCACACCTGTCCCGGTTCCAACGCGACATAGTTTGGTGGAGACGCCGGGTACCCTGTGCAACAGCTGCATCGTCGTGGCTCCGATTAGGCAACGTAAAAGTCGCCGCCTACACGGACTGGAACCGGACTACAAAGGATATACTCAGTACGTCCTTCCGAAAGTCCGCGTCATTAGGAAACCCATGGCGGCAAGCCAGCTGCACATTCGACACCCATCGGTGTTCTCTGGAGACGCTGGACAGGATCCTAACAAATGGCTAAAAGGGTTCGACCGAGTCGCCAAGTACAACAGGTGGGATCATACCATGTGCTTGGCAAATGTTTATTTCTATCTGGACGGAACCGCCCAGCAGTGGTTCGAGAACAACGAAGAAAAACTGAATAACTGGGAAATGTTCCAGACGGAACTTAAGAAAACGTTTGGGGACCACCAGCGACAAATCCGCTCGGCGGAAGAACAACTGAAGAACCGGGCCCAACGACATGGGGAGCCGACGCAATCTTACATACAGGATGTTTTGGCCCTATGCAACGTAGTCAACCCGAATATGACTGAAGCCGACAAAATCACGCACCTAATGAAAGGTATTGCAGAAGACATGTACCAAGCTCTTCTGATAAAAGACGTCGCTACGACGGAAGAGTTCATCAAGTGGTGCCAGCGGATTGAGGAGATGCAACAAAGGAGGGTTGGGCGAAAGAAGTATGACAGACTTCCCAACGTAGTCCCTATGGCAGTTGTGGAAGACCAGCACGACTTTGCGTCTCTCATACGACAAATTGTGAGAGAAGAATTACAACAGTTCATGGCAGCTGGGACTCTTGAACCGAGTGAGCATCAGATCATGGCCATGGATGTAAGCCCAGTGGGTCATGAAGGAGCCGACGCGGCGGAAAAAGAGGTATTTCAGACAATAGCTCCTGTCTGCCGAGCCAATCGCACTCGACGTGAAGAATGGCCTCGCCCTGATATGACGTATGCTGCAGCTGCCAAACGG
This sequence comes from Vandiemenella viatica, assembly GCA_031002005.1. Classification (NCBI taxonomy): domain Eukaryota; kingdom Metazoa; phylum Arthropoda; class Insecta; order Orthoptera; family Morabidae; genus Vandiemenella; species Vandiemenella viatica. The sequence continues at coordinate 58,390 of JARYHS010006626.1, forward strand.
CAGCCTAGGAACCGGCCGACACGGCCACAACCAAATCCTCCGGCACCTATGACGTCCCGCAGACGAACGGACGTCTGGAGGACAGAAGACAACGCGCCAGTATGTTTCCACTGTGGGCGCCCTGGACATGTCATACGCTACTGCAGAGAGAGAAGACGAGTATTTGACGATTATTTTGCCGCAAGACGTCCGCCATCCGAACAGTTCTACCCCAGGCAGCCACCCGCTGACGAGTTCGGTCGACCTACGGGAAGAAGCCCATCGCCGTACCCTAGACGAGGTCGATCCCCGACGCGCCGCTGCCGTTCATCGTCGCCGGACAGAGCTACCAGCCGCTCCCCTAGCCGCCGCACGCAGGAAAACTAAGCAAGGCGACCATCTACGGAGGTGAGGCCGCCGCAGATGAAAATCCTCCATGGATGACAGTCACTAAGATGTCGGGAAATCTCATCAACGTTATAATCGACGGCCAACCTGTCCGGGCGCTGGTTGATTCAGGAGCTTCTTTCTCCGTATTGTCGGACAATTATCGTCGCACACTAAAGAAGACAATGTTCCGTGATACGGGGGCAACTGTGCTAAAGGTCGCAAATGGAAAGTACGTCCAGCCAGCTGGAGCTTGTGTCGCGAGAATAACCATCAACAACAGGACCCAGCCAGTTGAATTTGTCATTTTAACAGAATGTAGTCATAATGTCATCCTTGGATGGGACTTCCTTAAGGCATCCCAAGCTGTCATTGACTGTGGAACGTCTGAGCTGCAAATTGAAGAAGTCGTTGCGACGGGTACACGTAACACAGAATCTTCTGGGAAGTTATTCGCCGTTGACAACGTGACAATCCCGCCGTTCGCAATGAGAAGAGTCCCAGTCAAAAACACGGACGACCGCAACCTTGAAGTGCTTGTCGATAGTAGAAAGTTTATTAGGCTCACGAAAGAAATCTACATACCAGCGGCTATCATAAGCATTATCGGTGGTCGAGGAGACATTTGGATCACCAACTGTCACGAGCAGTCACAAATTATCCCCAAGGGAATGTGCATAGGGACAGCTGAACCAGTCCAGGAGGGCGAGCTCAACGTCATTAACGAAGATCCATGCTCTGTTACTAGTACCGACAACACGCTGGAGGAAACAACTATGGAACTGCCAATAGGGTCCGGCCTGACCAAGGAACAACACCACCGGGTGTTAGCTATACTACGCCAATTCTCTGGTGTATTCACACCCCAGCAAAAAAAAGGTCAGACGAAACGGCCCACGATAAAGCATCGTATCAATACTGGGGATCATCCGCCCATTAGCCAGCGCTCGTACCGATTGTCACCAGTCGAAAGGCGAATAATTCGAGAGGAAGTGGAGAAGATGTTGCATAATGACATTATTCAACCTTCGGAGAGTCCTTGGTCATCTCCGGTGGTCCTCGTAAAGAAGAAGGATGGTACGTGGCGATTCTGTGTCGACTATCGGCGGCTGAACAAAATCACAAAGAAAGATGTCTACCCACTGCCGCGCATCGACGACGCCTTAGACTGCTTGAAAGGAGCTACATACTTCTCAACCATGGACATGCAGACAGGCTACTGGCAAATCGAGGTTGACGAAGCTGACAGAGAAAAGACGGCTTTTATTACACCTGATGGCCTCTATGAATTCAAAGTAATGCCATTCGGATTATGCAACGCTCCGGCCACATTCGAACGCATGATGGACAACTTACTTCGACACCTTAAGTGGACGACGTGTCTTTGTTATTTAGATGACATTGTTGTTTTCTCGAAAACATTTGAAGAACATCTGAGTCGCCTGTCAACGGTGCTGAAGTGTGTTCAGACTGCAGGACTCCGCCTCAATCCGAAGAAGTGCCTCTTCGTCGCCAGAGAGATAAAAATCCTGGGGCACCTGGTCAACGGAGATGGCGTCCGCGCTGATCCAGATAAAGTAAGGGCAGTCATGGAATTTCCAACTCCTCAGCACATTCGTGATGTGAGAAGCTTTCTTGGGCTGTGCTCATACTTCCGGCGTTTCATAAAAGGATTCTGTAACATGGCACGTCCACTGCAAGAACTTTTGCAGGGAGACGCCAAGTTTTACTGGGATGAAACTAAAGAAAGATCTTTCCAGGCACTTAAGGAGGCTCTAACTTCCGCACCAGTTCTAGCCTTATACGACGAGAATGCAGAAACTGAACTTCACACTGACGCCAGCGGTTATGGGATCGGTGCAGTGCTTGTGCAAATTCAGGAAGGTGCTGAGAAGGTGATAGCCTATGCATCAAGAGTATTCTCTAAGCCCGAGATAAACTACTCTACAACCGAGAAAGAATGCCTCGCAGTTGTCTGGGCTATCAACAAGTTTCGTCCGTATTTATTCGGCAAACCTTTCACCGTCGTAACAGACCACCATTCTTTATGTTGGCTAACCAGCTTGAAGGATCCATCAGGTCGACTAGCAAGATGGGCACTTAGACTTCAAGAGTACGACGTCACGGTGGTATTCAAAAACGGACGCAAACACAAGGATGCCGACAGCCTTTCAAGGAATCCTTTAATAGAACACAACAGCATGAATGGAATTTCAGCCCTCGCTGAATTAGGTGACGTTGCAGCTGAACAGAGGGAAGATTCAGAGTTATTAAGAACCATAGACGCCTTGGAGAAAGGAGAACCGGCCAAAGGAGGGTTTCAATTGATAGATGGGACATTGTATAAGAACAACTACGATCCACTAGGCCCCAAGTGGCTTCTGGTCGTTCCAGCTCATCTCCAGCCAGCTATTCTCAAGTATTTCCACGACGCTCCAATATCCGGTCATCTGGGATTTGTGAAGACCCTGGACCGAATCAGACGCAGGTATTACTGGAAGGGTCTCTACCGATCTGTCAAGCATTATGTGAGTCACTGTAAAGAGTGCCAGCGACGGAAACATGTGCCGCAATTACCTCCAGGTCATCTAGTACCAATTCCACCTGCAGCAGTTCCATTCCACCGAATTGGGATCGACCTTTTGGGGAGGTTCCCGAAGTCGACAACCGGTAACCGATGGATAATAGTCTGCACCGACTACCTCACGCGCTACGCTGTCACCAAACCTGTGCCGACTGCAGAAGCTCCAGAGGTTGCAAAATTTCTAGTAGAAGACATTATTTTGAAGCATGGAGCACCACGTGTGATGATATCCGATCGTGGAAAGGTATTCCAGTCAAGACTAGTATCAGAGGTCATGTCAAGATGCGACGTTGTCCACAGGATGACAACTGCATACCACCCTCAGACAAACGGTCTCACAGAACGCTTCAACAAGACATTAGCCGATATGCTGTCGATGTATGTGGATGTTGAGCAGAAGGATTGGGATACAATACTGCCAGTGGTCACATTTGCTTATAATACAGCAAGGCAAGATACGACAGGCTTCACTCCGTTTTTTCTGCTCCATGGCCGTGAAGCTGAGACCACAATGGATACGCTGTTCCCATTCCAGCCGGACGACACTCAGGATGACTATATAAAACAGCTCATTACCAGGGTCGAAGAAGCAAGACAGCTGGCTCGCATACGAACACTGGCCACCAGGAGAGGGACCGTCAGCGGTATGACGGCAAGCACCCGACCTGTTGCGTACAACCCAGGAGATCTCGTATGGATTTTACCCCTGTCCGGAAGGTTGGGCTATCAGAAAAGTTACTGAAGCGGTACTTTGGTCCGTATCGTGTCATACGCCGCCGGTCAGACGTCACATACGAAGTCGAGGATTATGAGCCGTCTTCGAAACGACGAAAGCGAAGGGACATGTTCACGTCCTCCGCATGAAGCCTTACTACAATCCTGACGAGCAGCTAGGCACAACCAGCTTCTTGTTCAAGGACTCTGAGGACGGTTTGGATACTGAGGAAGTCGGACAGGAAGATAATAGTACAAACAGGAGGGGCCCTCCAGAACTGCCATACAGAGGACCCACGACAAGATCAAGATCCAGGACACTTCAGCGTGCCCCAAAAGAAATCTAACAGCGGGACGCTGTTTTCCTCAGGAGAGGGAGCAATGCCGCATGAACGCCAGTGTACCGTCTGCCAGCATGGCGCAGCGGGTAGCGTCACGAATTGCGGTACCGAAGGTCGCCGGTTCAATCCCGCCCACTGACAAAAATTATTTAATTCTGTTTATTATTTCCAGAAGATTCTACATGTTTCCTAAGGTCACTTGTAACTTCTACACATTTCATTTGTTAACTACTCTTGTAATCTCTAGTACGTTCTATCTGTGTATAAATAGAAGAGCATTCTGCCCAAGAGGCAGTCAGTGCTGCGTGTATGTTTGAGTTCTCAATAAACCTGTTCTCAGTTTAAGTGCTGTGTTCATTGACAAGTAACCTTCGAATTCACACCTGTCCCGGTTCCAACGCGACAATATTACTACAGATATCTTAAAGATAGCCGGATGTGACATTGTACCTTATCTTGAAATATTATTTAAATTGAGTCTGGATACTTGCTCCTTACACAGGACTGGAAAAGTGCAATAGTAGTACCGGTATATAATGGAGGGGTGAGAAATAGAGTTGAGAATTACACGCCAATCAGTTTGACATTAGTGGTAGGTAAATTAATGGAAAGATTGATATGCAACCACATCAGAAATATATGTGAGGAACGTAAGTGGTTTTCAAGCAGGAAACATGGGTACAGGCAAGGATATTCATGCGAATCTCAGTTGGTGGGATATATGAAAGATATTTCAGATGAAATGGACAAGGGAGGCCAAATTGATAGTGTAGCACTAGATCTGTCAAAGGCGTTTGACAGAGTAAGCCATAAAATGGTAGTAAATAAGGTAAAAACCATTGGAGCGGATGAGAAAGTGATTTGCTGGGTAGAAGAATTTTTAAAAGGTAGAAAACGGAAAGTTAGGGTAGGAAATGTAGTATCAAAAGAAGAGGAAGTAAAATTGGTAGTGCCACAGGGTAGCGTATTGGGACCATTGCTATTCATTCATTTAATTAATAATTGTGTTGATTGTTTACTATCTGAATTAGATTGTTTGCAGATGACATAATGTTGTATAAAAGAATCTAAACGATAGAGGATTGTAAACAGTTGCAGGTTGATCTGGACAGGACATTCGTGGGTTGATAAACATAGAATGAAGATAAATGCAAAGAAGAGTCAGCTTATTAGATACACAAATAAAAAACAAAAGGTTAATTATGAATATAAGGTGGGAAAGAATTGCTTGATGAAGACTTGAAATGTAAATATCTTGGCATTACTTTTGATAACAAGCTTAACTGGGCAGGACACATAGGACAGGTGGTAGAAAAGGTTTCAAAGTTCTGCACTTGTTGGAGAGAGTGATGAGGGGATGTACGAGAGAAATAAAGGAACTGGGTTACAAAACTTTGGTCAGACCATTGCTCGAATATGGTAGTGTGGTATGGGACCCTCATTTTACGTATGAAATACAGTTGTTGGAGAGGGTGCAAAGAAAGGGCTGCTAGATTTGTTTCTGGAAATTATCGCAGAATGCAATCAGTGACGGATATGATAAGGAGCTGGAATGGGATTCATTGCAAGACAGGAGGAGAATGAGGAGGGTACAGGAGTGTACAGGGCATATACTGGCGATGAGGCATGGAAAGATATTGCAATAGGTATGAAAAGTAGTGCATGGAAGGGAAAAGATGACCATGACCACAAGCTGGCACTCGATTTCAGGCACAAGGGTGTGAAAAGATTCTTTTTTAGGTAAGGGTGTCAGGATTTGAATGAGTTACCAATAGAAATGATGAATAATTTACCGAAAACTTTGAAGGAATTTAAAGATAAAATTTGTAGAGGGCAAATGTAGGTGGGTGCAGGATGGGGGGAAGATGGGTGTGTAGGGAAATTGCCACCGGATCCTGTGCTCCATTGTAATTAAATTAAATTAAATTAAATTAAAAAATAAATTAAACAGTGAACGGGCAAATAGTAAAGAACGGTATGAAAATCAGCTATGGGTTTTGATGAAGAACGATTCTGACATTCGCATGGGGTGATTTCTGAACACTATCATGCTTCAAGTAGGGATTTTAAGTGGTATGGAGTGAAACATCACGAAGAAATGATTCAGACATTCACCTATAATGACTTCTGGAAAGCATCGCAAACCAAAATATGAATGACCGGAGTGAGAATCCGAATGTGAGACTCAATCGTCGAACTTCTCTTTCTCACTAACTGCTGAGCTTATCGAGGAATGTATGTGAAACAAGCAAGGTATCTTCCGCGTGTTACAAATTAATATCCTGGAAAATTTTGTGATATTGTATGACAGAAATTGTGCACTGTCCTATGATTCACATACTTGTTTGCAGAAAATACCTTGAAAACTAAAGTTAATGAGGCAGTTTCGTCGGGCATGAGATTTGAATATTGGTCAGCTGTACCAAACATATGCGCGCCCATACTTTGGTGCTTTAAAGGAAACGGGGAGATTTATAGAAGATGGTCGGAAATAAATGATTGAAGGGAATAACCGTTGTTTTCGAGTCATAAATGATGGTTCATCATTAGAATAGGTTTATTAAGAGTTACAGAGAGAAACGACCTCCGAAAATAACTGACCTAACTGGAAAATCGCTTTTGAAACACCTAGTGATGTTAAAATGCCTTTGCGACTACTTTCCTTAAAATCAATTAGTCTACTAACTGTTAATAGTTCTAAAAAATGATGGCTGTTCCAAGCTGTACAATAGGAAATAACAGTAAATTTGGTATTAAGTAAGCATGTATAACGAAGTTTACTTGAAAACTACGGAACTTTGGAATGAACATTACAGAACTTAGTGAGACATTGAATATTTGTAATCGTATCCGAAATTCTAATGCAACTGTTGCACAGTTGAATATTCGAGAATTTTGTTTGATGACAGGTTTACTAAGGAGTTGACGTGGAACACAAGGCAACCCATTGTATCGATTTTTTTTTTTTTTTGCTGTCGTCAGTCTTTCAATTGTTTGATGCAATCCTCCATCCCTTCCTATCTTGTGCTACCTCTTCATCTCTACCCATCCCTTACAAGCCATGTGCTCAATTATCTGCTTCATATATTTAATATCTGTCTTCCTCTGCATTTCTTATTTTCGACTGTACACTCCACAAGCAAATTAACCAATCCAGCATGTCTCAAAATATGACCTACCAGCCTTGTCTCTTCATTTTGTCAGTTTCTTCCACAAACTTCTTTCGTCACCTATCATTCCAAACTCGTTCATTTCGTACTTTGTCTGTCCACTTAATTTTCAGCTCTCTGTAGCACCACATGTTAAATGCTTCATTTTCTTTCTTTCCGGTATTCCTAAAGTCCACTATTCGCTGCGATAAAGTGCTGTGCTCCACACAGAGTGAAAAAATGCTACCTTCAGATACTATTGAGCTGTTTCTTACAGTTATTTGATTTGGAGTTGCCAAACCATAGGCAGAGAAGAAAGGAGAGCTAGGAAGTAAGGAAGCCATAAGACGACTCAATGTTTGGCGGTGTTCGTAAGGCGCCCAGCGGCTCGGATCACCTGTTGCCCGCTCTCAGCCCACTGTCATCTGATTACAACTCACTTCCGTCTCCTCTAAACGTCGCGCTCGTCTTGCTGCGTAAATTGTTTCATTCATATATTTCTTTCGTGTGCAAACAAAATCCTTTGTGAACACTTCAAATTTGAAACTTTTTAATAAACTTTTTAAGTTATTGATTTCCTGTTAGCAGGTATGAAAAGCTTAGGAAATGTAATCACCGCGGAAATCACAGTTTGAGATTCGAACGTATTTTAATGTTTGAAACAGGTTGTCTATTTCCATGATGTTCGACAGCATTAATGTCGGTGACCGATTCTGTTAACAGGAATTTACATGGAAGGTGACAATATTGCATTCTTGGTAAAACTAAAAAAAATCAGTTTGTCCCCTTTCTTTATAAGTTATGCGTTACTACTGCTGGTAAATGAATGTTAACCTTAGTTTTTATGTGGCTGAGATAGTAATAACAGGAATTTAAAGTATTCCTTAACAGTTTCAGCACAGGTTTTTTAAATTTAAGATCCATTTCAATCATATATTAAACTGTAAGTGGTTTCAGTATATAACTATAGCTCATTTGTACGTTTAATAACACATTCTTGTTTGTATTCATAAATACTGTAATACGTCATAAACGTGTGCAGGGAATCCTAAAACCAGAAATTACAACAGTAGTGATAGCGGTCTATTGTGGCCATCGGTTTTAAAATAATATTCGTCAACTGTAATCACATGAAACACAGTAACACGCGTAAAGTCTTGCGACAGTAATATTACGTAATTTCCATGTCTGTTAGTTATGATGCCTTGGTTACTGGCCTCTGAATCGCATAATGGATTGTAGATTATTGTAACGAGGACGTGGCGTTTCTTTGAAGAACGGATATCATCAACGACTACAGATTACACCAAAAGGATGACTAATATTGCAGCGTAAAGAATCTTAGTTTGTGACCCTATTAGAATAATATCCTTTGTTTCATAGCAATTATCGAAGCATTTTTGAATCATAAAGTGGTTTCCTCTTAAATGTGTACAAAAGATATACAAAACTTACAAATTTGTATAGGTTCGTGTAGTTTTATATAGCGAATGGTTTTGAACTGATTTTATTCATTTCAGTCTTATTTCAGTTACCAATATTCCTTCATTTTTTCATATTCACATTTTTGTTATTCTTATCTTTATTTCTTTTCTCATAACTTTATTTATTAGTGGATCTTTCCCGTGCATAATTCATTCACAAGTATCTTCCATAGTAACTGCCAGATAAAGCCTATTCAATCATTGCATTATGAGTTACAATGAATAATATTCATTTGTGTTTCATGCCTAATATTAGAACGAAATAGAATACTTCGAAGCATTCACC